>KQ994493.1:235118-246279 GCA_001598015.1 Dorcoceras hygrometricum
CATCACTATCAAGCATAGAAACAGAAATAATGTTCTTTATTAATTCGGGAACAAATAAAACGTTTCTCAACAACAACTTAAAATCAGAAGATAGAAATAAGTAAACATCTCCTATAGCTATAGCAGCAACCCTTGCTCCATTGCCAAGCCTCAAGTGGGTCTCACCCTCTCTCAGACGTCGGCTTCTTGTCATCACCTGCAAATCATTGCAGATATGAGATCCACATCCGGTATCAAGTACCCAAGAAGTCGAATTAAGAGACATATTTATTTCAATGTAGAACATACCTTTCGTAGTTCGCAACTGCTCGAGGTACTCCTTGTAGTTCCTCCTCCAATGCCCAGCCTTGTGGCAGTGGTGGCAAACATCCTCGCTCTTGTTTGGTTTAGAAGCCCTTGCCTTTGGCTTCTTGGCAGAATTTTCCTCCTTTGCAGGAGCAGAACGGTTCTTGCTCTTGCGTCTGGGCCCCTTCTTCGCAGAGGAAGAAGAGCCCAGAAGGAGGACGGGTTTGTCCTTCTTTATGGTCCCTTCAAACACTACGAGCATGTTAACCACCTCTTCAAGGGTGGCTTCCAGCTTGTTCATGTTGAAGTTGACCACAAAGAGGTCAAATGCAGCAGGCTGTGAGAGGAGAAGTACATCCACCGACAGCTCGTGTGGAAGTGCGATATCAAGGCCCGACAGCTTTTCAACGAGCCCAATTATACGAACCCCATGCTCGTGGACCGAAGTCCCATCGCGCATGTGGCTCGTCATCAGCTCCTTGACAGCCGTGAACCTCTCATGTCGAGAGTTCTCCCCGTACAGTTCCTTGAGATGAAAGAGTATGGCAGAGGCATACTTTGTCTTCTCAAAGCGCCGTTGCATTTCGTTGGACATCGATGCCATCACATAGCATCGAGCTTTAACCTCGTCGTCCCGCCATTGGTTAAGCGTGATCAGCTCCTCAGTGCTGATATCGGCAGGGGTTTCCTCCGGAGGGCACTTCTCTATTGTATAGAGGAGCTTCTCCGAGGCCAATACAAGATTAAGGTTTCGGAGCCAGTCTTGGTAGTTCAGACCGGTGAACCTGTTGCTATCTAGTATAGCAGCGAGTGAGTTTTTCATCGAAACCATTTTATAAGCAGTAATACTGAAAAGAAAACAGACATGCATCACTAACTATATATAAAATAAACGCTAAGACATAAAACATGGTCGTTTAGTTTTATGAATTACCCTCCCACTATTTTAACGATTTCACCACCCTCTAATGAAATCGAGAAAACAGGTTTCTTTAGTGGGTACACGGAGCCCAATCGAGCGATCATGGACCCGAATAATATCAGCCATCCATGACCCCCAAAAGGTAGTTTCCGATTGCAACCGATGCAACCTCCATGTATTCATCTCACGTCCAGTAAGGGCCCAATAATATGACGCCGTTTACTATCACTTGTCAAGATTGACCCATCAATGTTGAGTCGTGAAGGACGGTCCCCTTAACGTCCCCAATAATATGAGCCAATGTTAAAGGGAGTTCCAACCGACTCACAACAATTTGTCAATGGCGTGGACAGCTTTCCGGCATACATGACCCCCTCAATAATATGAGCCGGGCCATGTATACGGGTAGCATCGACGTACACCCATTGTTGATGGAAAGTAGGGTTAATTTAAACAAATTTAAATACCCTTTAGTTTATTGAATAAACATTGTATCTTGATATAAGTTTTAAATCATATTTAAAACGAGAGATTTTATTTTTGAAAAACTTTGGTCTCATGCATATTTAAATCTAATTTAAAACATGCAATATGCGGATTTAACTAATCTATATATCAACATATATAAATAAATATTGGGATGATCGATCGCGAGAGCTATGCGGTCCGTGGTTGCCAGTCACTGGCCTGGGTCCAATCCTAGGGGTAATGCAATATGCAATGCAATCCTATTACAAAGCTTTCCGGTTTTACAGATCTTCGGTCTTCAATATCTTGATCGTCATCATCCACCGTCTTCGGATGTCCTCCCACTAAATCTAGTAATTTACATTTAAATTAACTATGACAAATAAGGGATACATTTATCAAGGGGTGGGAACGGGCCACAAACAGGCCCACTTTAAATGATAATCAAAATATATTCATATTTAATCATAAAATACATTTTATAATAAAATCGTATTTTGTCGATAAAATCGAATTTTAATCAACAAAATCATATTTCATTATAAAATCATATTTTATAATAAAAATCACATTTTACTAATTTTAATTGTATCAAATTGGGCTTAAAACAATTCTAGGCCCAAAAATCTTAAAATTTCAAAATCGACCAAAACGGGCCCGACATCGCATATCTGCCCGAAAACTTCACGGGCTGACCGGGACAGGCCCGAACCAAACCCTAGAAGAAATCAGAGGTCACGACATCGTGGGAGCATCGCCGGAGTGGTGGCCGGCCGGCGCCGGCGCCACACAATAATCGCACGAAAGCCGCGCGCGACGCACGGCCGCACCAACAGCGGCGCTCAGCGCCCAGCCATCATCGCACCAGCATCGGCCAACGTCCCAGCAGCGCGCCATGGTCGTCCAGCAGCGGCGCATGATGAAGGCACCAATCGCGCCCTTGCGCGCGACGAGAGAGGCATCGCCGCCAGGCCAGCGCGCGCGACCAGCAGCGCAACGTCTCGACCATCGTCGCGCAATGGAGCGGCGCATCATCGTTCGACCAGCATGCGAGGATGTCGCACGCGATGCGCCACGCTGCGGGCGCGCATGCGGCCATGGCATCGGGTGGAGCGCCGCCGCCCATGTCGGCGGCCGGCGGCCAGCTTCAAAGTTTCGATTTTCAATCTGAAATTTAAGGCGTTAGATACAATATGGCAATATGTATTGATCAGATTCGAAAACCTTGGCTCTGATACCACTGTTGGGATCCGGATCACGCCTCCCGGTGGGGCAGCGGAATAACAAAAACATGTGCCGGTTGACGATCAATACTATGAAATAAAACACAACCATAGGGTGTTTCAGATTTCTAACTTGCTGGCAACTCGTGCCTGGCTCCGACCGGTTTCGTAAAGAAAACGGCACTTCACGGTAGGCGGCGGTAGATATCGTCAATCAGGTCCACGATCGGAGACGGTATTCCTTCGTCAGCCTGCACTAGAAGGCCTGACGAGATCTGCGCGGACGGATTCTCCTCGTCAAGATTGGCCGGAAACGATTTTCCGGCGAAGAGAGGCGGCGGCGGCGGCTGCTTGTAGAGAGGAGAGGGGCGGCGCTATTTAGTGCTAGGGTTAGGGTTGATTGTAGTGTAGTTGTGTCATTATGAAGTTAAGTCTAATTAAATAGACTTGGTCATAGTCTTGGACCGGCCCAACGGGCCCGGGTCCAAAGCATGAACATTACTTTCATCCCTATCACCGTGACTTCATCGTAACTCCGATCGCCGATCAGATCGTACCGATCGATTCAGTTTCCAAAACTGAACACTATGGTCTGAAAAACCATTTTTCAGAACCCCAGTGCAAAATGACCGTTTTGCCCCTCAACATCGGCAAATCACGATTTGACCTCTGTTGACTTTTTAGGAAGTTGCACTCCCAAAATCCTCTTTATATGCTCAACACATTGAGCTGAGTATCCGTGCGGGAATCTCGAATCCAGTACTTGTGTGACCCTCAATGGTTCAGGGATACAGCTAGCCGTGGGCCCCCAACCATTGTGGGTCCTCGTACTCTCAATTGATGGTAGCCGTATCTCAAGTTAATTTTAGAATATACTGACGAACCCTGCAACTGATCAAATAAATCATCTATCCGGGGTAAAGGATATCGATTCTTTACCGTTGCTTTATTTAGTTGCCGGTAATCAATACATAACCTCATCGACCCGTCTTTCTTTCGTACAAACAGTACTGGTGCGCCCCAAGGAGAAACACTGGGTCTAATGTATCCCTTGGCAAGAAGATCTTCAAGCTGTTCTTTCAACTCTTTCAATTCAATTGGTGCCATACGATAAGGTGCTCTCGATATCGGTTGTGTACCTGGCATCAACTCAATACTGAAATCTACCTCTCGAAATGGAGGCAATCCTGGAATCTCATCAGGAAAGACATCAGCAAATTCACAAACTACTGGTATATCAACCAGTTTCGGGCTAGTGTTCATCACATCTACTGCATAAATCAGGAATCCTTCGGCTCCCTTTTGCAATAGCTTAGTCATAGAAAGAACAGAAACTAAGGGAATTCTGGATCGTGATCCGTTACCATAGAATTTCCACTCATCAGTTTTCTCAGGTCTGAATCGAACCACGTTCTGAAAACAATCCACTGTTGCCCTGTACTTGGTTAACATGTCTATGCCGATGATAAACAAAATCAGACAACACAAGCACAATACAGTCAATTTCAATCTCATGACCCTCAAACTGTAGTATACAATTTCTAACATATTTCATCGATAAAAAACCCCTTCCCAGAGGTGAAGAAACAGATATTACTTCATCTAAGGGTTCAACAGACAACGCATTTGAGACAACAAAGTTCTCAGATATAAACGTATGCGAAGCAGACGTATCAACTAAGACATAAGAAGGATAATTAGAAAGATGGCAATTACCTACAATAACATCATCAGGGGCTGCTTGTGCTTTCTCCTCTGTCAATGCAAACACTCTGGCTTGTTGCTTAGGAGGTTGTCTCACTGTCTGGCTCCCTCTTTGTCTACCCTGATGCTGAATCTGTGGTTGGAATGAATGCACAGAAGATGCTTGCCTTTCTGGCAGTGGCATTGATTTTGATGCTCCAGTATTCTGTGAACTTCTATACCCACGTTGAGGACATATCCTCGCAAAGTGTCCAGGTTGATTGCAGAGGTTGCAAAGGCCAAACACTCCTCTACACTATTCAGTGATATGCTGTGAGACTCTCTTCTCACAATTACTCTAATTCCATCTCATGGATGATTAATTTTAAACTAATGAGTTTACTAAGTCAATCTGGTGAAATCTAGTAAATTTTTTTTTTAAAGTTTGGTTTGCAAGAACTAGTCATGTGTAACAGAGCATAACAACGTTGATTTCCCAAGAGCTGTTGATTCATAGACAAAACGAATAGTACAATGGTTATTACCTATTACATTTATCGGTACCAAATCTGACCAGTAACTACAACCAGATTTCATCACAACTAACACTAATTATTCAAAGACTATACTAGCAGCAGGTCTCTAGTACTTCTTAGCCGTCGCCCTTCTTATAAGTAGCCAGCTCTCACTACCCTTGCCCAGTCAATTCCGCTCTCTTCTACCTGTTGTCATGCACACATACAAAACAAGACAACAGCCGGATAAACTCCGCTGAGAAACAATCTTAGTATAATCAACAGGTGTGTGCAATAAAATAAATAAATGCATAGCGAAGCATATTAATTCTAAAATGCAATGAATCTATCTCACTTCTTCGTCTCAGAACTGATTCCATTTCACATCAATGCCATCAAGATTTGTATACGATCTTGACATGGATATCAATCTAATGAAACCAACTCAGGCTTCGAAAATCAGGTCATCTCAGTCCTGGGCATTAGAATCAATTCATATTCTCTTCGTGTTATGCAATGTCATGCAAACATAAAAGATCCACTACATGTGATGGATCGAAACATAAAACTCCAGTTCTAAATCAAGAACAGTAATCATAGAGTATGTGATTTTGTCGGGATAACTCAAGAAATCTCATTCTCGAGTAATCTAATCCCTGACTCTCAATGTCAACCCTTCGTTACTCTCTGTTTTTGAGATACTTCAATTATCACCTCTAAAGCTTCGTCGTAAGAATTCCCAAGAACTTCACCAATTCAAATTCTGGTGTCTATAATCTAGTTCCAAGGATTTCGAATTCAATCTTATTTATAGGAGAAGGTCTCTGCTTTTCTACAGCATTTCCAATGTGTTTAATTCGAATTCCACATGTCATGCTGAGTATTTACCTACCAAAATAGGATATAATCACACCGCTTCGAAAACCAGATTCCTTCATCCATAAATATCGATAACCAGATTCCTCTACTATTGGTTAAACTCCATTAGTTGCTGTTCAGACCAAGCAGACGTTTCTACAGTAGATATCTGATGGATCTGTTTTGACAGATCCTTATTAAGTTTTGAATTACACAAAACCTGTTATTGTGTTTCTAACAATTCTACTTGAGTGTACAGATTTTAGGAACGAAGAAGAGATCAGCAGTAGCAAAATCTGTCCAGCCGATGGTTCACAATATAAAGATTCAGCAGTTGGTTTGGTTTATCATGGAATCGGCAGCTGGATTAGCAATGGAGACGTCCAAAGTTAAGTCAGGTGTTCGAAATCAGGCGGAGGACAAATTGAACCAGCTGGAGCATAGTGAATCAGCTGGACTGATGAGAAGACCAGCTGCAAGCGCTAAAGAGAAAGATGAATCAGCTGGAACAGGAATTGCGAAGACTGCTGGAGAAATTGATCGAAAAAGAAGATGTTCAGTGGAGCGCTAACAAGAGCTGTTATCAGCAAGGATGACGTCATCACAATCAGCAGTTAGTTATCAGCAGTTGAGAAGAAGCGCAAGATCTGGAATCAGTGATGATGACATCAGCAGTGATGTCATCACAATCAGCAGATGAAGAAAGTAGCTGGAGCGCTATGCTTAGATGATGTCATCAGCAGTGACATCACAATCAGCAGGAAGCTAATGTCAACCAGCAGATGATACTTGGAGTTAGCGATAGCAAAACGATGTCGTTCAGATAAGTTGGAACGACAGCGTTTTGCTTTTGCACTAAAGATTCAGCAGATGCTCTTTGTGATGAGGAAAACCAGCAGGTTCTTCTCTCAAGAGAAACCAGCAGGTAGCAACAGTACTCCCAGGCGTGAGCTACAATGAACCAGCTATTGCTATGCATCCAGTCGCAAGATGATGTACCAGTCGCGAGCTACAGTGCATCCAGTCGCAAGATTTATCCAGTCGAAGGCGACAATGCTTTATATATCCAGTCGACATGATCCAGTCGCAAGGAATTCAGCAGAAGCGCAAATCAGTTGAAGACATTAATCAGCAGCGAAGCAGTTGATGACTTACGTAGAGTTATCAGAGCTGGATGTCAACTGCTGAGCTCAATTGAAATGGCGAAAACGACAAGAAGCCTGCAAAAGAAAAGGACACAAGTACTATTCCCTGTCGGTACTTTAGAAGACACATTTGAACGTGAAGAATTTTGTGTCCAACGGATTCAATTCAACGGAGGCTTATATATTCGAGAAGCGCCATTGAAGAAGCATCGACTCAGAAAAAGAGCTGAGGTCGTTGAAGTTGTTGTTTCACAGAAAAGATAAAAATTAATAGAAGACAACAACAGAGGGAAAATGAAAAGAAAGACGAAGCAATCGACCGCCATTAGAGAGGAGCTTTCACGAGAGTCTATTGCTGAGTTTTAATTAGCTTGTGTAGAGCATTTCCCTAGTGTGTGAGAAACAGAGAGTTGAGCGTTTCATTGTATCAAATCTCACACACAGAGATTCATTCACATCCATTGGTGAATGAATCTCAAAACCTTTCCAACAGTTACCGTCCAAGCACGATGACGTAAAACTCATGTGTATGTAGTTAGTCACACAGTTGCGGCTGGTGTGCATTGTTGAGTCTAGGAGTCCATACAAGTGCTGCTTGTGTGGGTGGGTCTGTACACGAGTTGTAAGATCAAATCTTCTAGTGGATCCTTCCGAGGTGGAAGAAGTGGAGATGTAGGACATTGAAGTCCGAACTTCCAGAAACAAATATGCTGCGTATCGTATCTCTTTTATTCATTCAGCACTCGTATTCTCTTAGTATCGCATATTGCATCGTCTGTACAGTTTAGCTTGAAGTCCGAACTTCCAGAAACAATATGCTGCGTATCGTATCTCTTTTATTCATTCAGCACTCGTATTCTCTTAGTATCGCATATTGCATCGTCTGTACAGTTTAGCACTTGCATAGTCTTGAACAGATTTATGTGAAACATAAATCTGTTTGAGTTTTTTTAAAATATTAGGATTCAGTTCTGGTACTTTCCGCATGATTTTTAAATCATACCAGATCTGTTTCCGGTGCTCTGTTGTTATTTTTATTGTTCAAGAACATCGAGCTATTGCAGCTCCGTATCAGCAGCGCAAAATTTTTAATTGCTCATTTTTACTCAGCGACTGCTAAGTTCCTTCGAAAAACAGGGACCAACAATTGGTATCAGAGCAGGTTGTTCTTGAACGAGCACTGATTTTAAAACTCAGGTGCTATATTTTAAATGTTTTTTTTTAAACTGTTTTGAGAAGCTTATTTTATGAAGGCCAGATGTTGTTTTAATATAGAACCGGATTTTCGCTTGATGAACTGTCCGGATGCGCGAGTCTCGGGCAGATGCCAAGCTTCTATTTTCGTTGTGCTATAATATCACCTGGAGCGAGGCTAGGTGACAAGCACATGGGGCGAGATAGAAGAAAGAAAAATTTGTGCTTTTATCTGTACTGGTTCTTCATATATTTAAGTAACTCAGTAGCACTTGTTAATTTGAAACATTGTTTAAAGTGCTCTGATAATTTT
Source organism: Dorcoceras hygrometricum (assembly GCA_001598015.1). Lineage (NCBI taxonomy): Eukaryota > Viridiplantae > Streptophyta > Magnoliopsida > Lamiales > Gesneriaceae > Dorcoceras > Dorcoceras hygrometricum. The sequence goes on from KQ994493.1 coordinate 243,725, forward strand.
CGAACTGTTTGTTCTGCGGATTTCCAGCTGATGCTCAAAATTTTGTTTTTAATTGTTTTGAGCTCATGTTATAAAAGACAGGGAGAGTGGCGTCACTGTCTTTGACTAATTTTGAGTTATGCATCAGTTCAACTTTTCAAAATCATATAGCTATTACATACGGTATTTCCCAAAAGCTGATTTTGTTTTTCAAAGTTAAAACTCCTGCTGTTACGTTGTTTTTGTTGTAACAGTGTAGGGAGAGTTTCTTTTTAAATTCATGGGAAGACCAGATTCGAACTCTTTTTTGATTCCCACAAAAAGGGAGAGAATTGTTAGAACATGCATCGTTTATTTAAAGGTTTTGTGTAAATCAAAAAGGGAGAGATTGATGGATCTGTTTTGACAGATCCTGATTAAGTTTTGAATTACACAAACCAATTATTGTGTTTCTAACAATTCTACTTGAGTGTACAGATTTTAGGAACGAAGAAGAAATCAGCAGTAGCAAAATCTGTCCAGCCGATGGTTCACAATATAAAGATTCAGCAGTTGGTTTGGTTTATCATGGAATCGGCAGCTGGATTAGAAATGGAGACGTCCAAAGTTAAGTCAGATGTTCGAAATCAGGCGGAGGCCAAATTGAACCAGTTGGAGCATAGTGAATCAGCTGGAACGATGAGAAGACCAGCTGCAAGCGCTAAAGAGAAAAGATGAATCAGCTGGAACAGGAATTGCGAAGACTGCTGGAGAAATAGATCGAAGAAGAAGATGTTCAGTGGAGCGCTAACAAGAGCTGTTATCAGCAAGGATGACGTCATCACAATCAGCAGTTAGCTATGAGCAGTTGAGAAGAAGCGCAAGATCTGGAATCAGTGATGATGACATCAGCAGTGATGTTATCACAATCAGCAGATGAAGAAAGCAGCTGGAGCGCTATGCTTAGATGATGTCATCAGCAGTGACATCACAATCAGCATGAAGCTAATGTCAACCAGCAGATGCTATTTGGAGTTAGCGATAGCAAAACGATGTCGTTCAGATAAGTTGGAACGACAGCGTTTTGCTTTTGCACTAAAGATTCAGCAGATGCTCTTTGCGACGAGGAAAACCAGCAGGTTCTTCTCTCAAGAGAAACCAGCAGGTAGCAACAGTACTCCCAAGCGTGAGCTACAATGAACCAGCTGTTGCTATGCATCCAGTCGCAAGATGATGTACCAGTCGCGAGCTACAGTGCATCCAGTCGCAAGATTTATCCAGTCGAAGGCGACAATGCTTTATATATCCAGTCGACATGATCCAGTCGCAAGGAATTCAGCAGAAGCGCAAAGCAGTTGAAGACATGAATCAGCAGCAAAGCAGTTGACGATTTACGTAGAGTTATCAGAGCTGGATGTCAACTGCTGAGCTCAATTCAAATGGAGAAAACGACAAGAAGCCTGCAAAAGAAAAGGACACAAGTACTATTCCCTGTCGGTACTTTACAAGACACATTTGAACGGGAAGAATTTTGTGTCCAACGGATTCAATTCAACGGAGGCTTATATGTTGGGGATCCCGGATCCGCCCCCCGGCGAGGCAGCGGAAGAACAAATAGAATGAAAACTGGGAGACGATCAATACGATAAATTCAAAACAAACTACGACATTCATAGGATGTTTAAGCGAATTACCTTGCTGGCACTTGTGCCTGGCTCCAACCGGTATTACAAGAACCCGGCTCTTCTCGGTAGATTGTGGTAGATTATCGCCAATCTGGTCCACGACCAGATCCGAGATTCCTTCGTCAGGCTGCACTAGAAGCGCTGACGAGATCAGCGAACGAATACTCCTCGAAAAACTAGGCCGGAACAATTTCCGGCGAAGCTCGTCGGCGGCGTGTTTGAGAGGAGGGAGGCGGCGGCTATTGCTAGGGTTAGGGTTTAGAGTTGTTGATCAAGTGTTTAAGTCTAGTCTCAATTCTATATTAAATAGAATTAAGAGATGGACTTGAACCGGTCCAACGGGCCCGGGTCCAACGAGGAACATTCAGTTCATCTCCAACACTAAGACTTCACCGTAACTCCGATCGCCGATCAGATCGGACGGATCGAATCAGTTTCCGAAACTGAATAATATGATCTGAAAAACCATTTTTCAGAACCCCAGCGCAAAATGACCGTTTTGCCCCTCAATAGTGGGAAACCCCGGTTTGACCCCTGTTGACTTTTAGGAAGTCGCACTTCCCGAAATCCTCTTCTCGTGCTCAACACATTGAGCTGAGTATCCATGCGGGAATCTCGAATCCAGTACTTTTGTGACCTAAATGATTCAGGGATACAGCTAGCCGTGGGCCCACAACCATTGTGGCTCCTGAATCACAATTCCGGACTTGCCCAACGGATCACGGTAAAGCGTCTAGCAACATCGCCCCATGATCCCATAGGTATCACTGATAGTGCCTGCAAGAACCAGTCGGTCGTGGTTAGCGTACAGTACGGTCCTTTCAATCCATATATCCCGATCAGATCAACGACCATTGGTAAATCGAGAGTCGCTAGAGATCCGATAGCTATGCATACATCTTGGAGATCAAA
>KQ994493.1:260326-284905 GCA_001598015.1 Dorcoceras hygrometricum
GAAGGATTAGGATTACAGTTCGACGGATCTGTATACCCCTTCAACCATGAGCTTTATGCTAAGAGACTGTTAACAGGAGTTTGATCAAACGAAATGGACCAAATGTTTAAAGTGTTGTCATAATTTCCAGAAAATGAATGAAGAGCATAAGTGTGATTGCGATCGCAGCTCTTAAGAATGTTTAAAGAAAATGTTTTCAGAATTGATTCATGTTTTATGCTTTCATACTTGATTCAGATTTCATACTTATGTTTACGCTTGTTTATTCATAAGCGTGATTCAAGTTCAGACTCCAGTATGTATTAGTTCATGGACGATTGTATGATTTGCTTTCGTTATTCCAGATTTTACCTGCTGGGCCTTTCACTAGTTTTCATTGAGTGTAGGTAATTCACAGTAGGAAGCTGGAGGGAGATGAACAGAATGGAAGGGATGTGTTTATCGTGGACAACAGATTTCTTTATTTCCTTCTGTTCCAGATTGCATAGTTTCTTTTTGGAACACTTTTCTATTGTACTTAATATTTTGTTATGAATTTGTATCAAAACAGATTTCTAAATTAGTTATGTTGTAGGAATCTGTACCAGACGTTATCACACTACGAGATGTATCATTTAAATTTGATATATCAGATTTCATCATTTCCGCACCTTTGCATGAGTTATTCTAGATTTCTCATCTTCGAATGTGAATAATTTTATTATTCTCGTTTCAACCCAGATAGTAGTAGCGATCCATTCTCCGATGTTTATAACTTGTGATTTCATTCAATTGAACCCCAAAACTTATGATTATTCCGTCAAGAAAATGAGGGTCGTTACAGTTGGTATCAGAGCATGGTCCTTGAGGTAAACATACTTCCAGTCTGAGCAGATCTCTCCAGCCTCTTCAAAATTTGTGAGTTTTACATTCATGTTTTAGCATAGAGTAATCTCTCATATAGAATTGTGGTGGATTTGGACTACCCTTTACAGATATGTCAGGAATAGGTAGAGGCAGAAGGAGTTTTGCTGAAGGAGATAGTGAATCAGAAGGCATAACTCCAGTCCTTGCCAATATGGCTCAACTCTTAGGACGTTTAGTTGATCAGACCTCTAATGGGAATGGTCATTCTTCGATTAGAATGATTAACAGAGAAGATCCTCAAGAGAAATTTAGGAGGCAGCGACCTCAAGAATTTTCTGGCACTACCGATCCCCTGGTGGCAGAAAGCTGGATAAAATCCATGGAGGTGATATTCGATTATCTTCATCTGACAGAACTAGACGGACCCAGATTGCAATCTATATGTTGCGGGGCGATGCTATTATGTAGTGGGAAGGAGCCAAGTTAACTTTAGACTTGGAAATTCTCACATGGGAAGAGTTTAAGAGAGTCTTCTTCGAACAGTACTTCACTGTGGATGTTAGAGAACAGTTACAGAGTGAATTCCTAACTCTGAAACAAGAAGGATTGACGATGCGGGATTACATCCGCAAGTTCGAAAGAGGATGCTACTTTGTTCCACTGATAGGGACAAATGCAGATGCCAAAATTCGCCATTTTATTAATGGGTTGAAGCCCATGATCAAGCATGATGTTAGACTGGCAGAACCAATAGACTACAAGGTAGCGGTGAACAAAGCTTTGAGGGCAGAGCAAGATTGGAAAGCGATTGACGAAGAAAGACAATTGAAGAGGCAAGCTTTCCAGCAAAATGATAAAAGGAAATTTAAGAAGCAGAATAACAACAACCAACAAGGGTCGAAAGGGAAGGGACCTATTGCTGCACAGCCAATTTCTTCGGTTCCTCACACTGGGACTAGGCCTCCATGTCCCATTTGCAAGAAGAATCATAAGGGACAGTGTCTTCAAGGGCAGAACGTGTGTTATACTTGTGGTAAACCAGACCACATGTCGAGAAGTTGTCCTCAGAAGCAACAACAGCAGCCACAACAACAACTCATCACAAGCAGAGCTTATGTGATGACAACAGAAGAAGATCCGGTAGACACCACTGTAGTGACGGGTAAAATTTCTGTAGCCAATATGCCTACCGTAGCATTATTAGATTCTGGTGCAACGCATTCTTTTGTATCAGATAGATTTTCTGATAAATTACCTGTTAAACTGGTAGAAATAGAAGTAGGATACTGTGTTCAGACTCCTACAGGAGAAAACATAGTAACCAATCAAGTAATTCGAAATGTAGAACTTGAATTGCAGGGTAATATTGTTTATGCAGATCATATAGTATTACCTATGTTCGAATTTGACTTTATATTGGGAATAGATTGGTTAGCTAAACACGAAGCTGTTATAGACTTTAAGCAATGATCTGTTATTATTAAGAAACCCGATGGAAATTCATTTTCATTCAAAGCTGGTAATTATGTGAAGACCTTTAAGCTAATATCAGCGATGAAAGCCCAGAAATGTTTAAGAAATGGTTGTCAGGGATTTTTGGTAAACATTATATCATTAGAACCTGAAAAGAAAAAGAAACTAGAAGAATTACCTGTTGTAAGAGAATTCCCAGATATTTTTCCAGAAGATGTTTCGGGTTTACCTCCCATTCAAGAATTAGAATTTACTATCGATTTAGTACCGGAAGCCGCTACAATTTCAAAGCCTCCTTATAGACTTGCTCCTAAGGAAATGAAAGAATTAAATGATCAGATTCAAGAGCTACTGGATAAAGGGTTCATTAGACCCAGTACTTCACCTTGGGGTGCACCAGTGCTTTTCGTAAAGAATAAAGATGGGAGTATGCGTCTATGCATCGATTATAGGGAATTGAACAAACTAACGATTATGAATAAGTATCCTCTCCCAAGGATCGACGATTTATTTGATCAACTTCGAGGAGCTTCTATATTTTCCAAGATAGACCTTAGATCTGGTTATCCCCAGTTACGTGTTAAAGAAACAGATGTCTCCAAAACAGCTTTTAGAACTAGATTCGGCCATTCTGAATTTCTAGTTATGCCCTTTGGATTAATGAATGCGCCGTCATTGTTTATGGATTTTATGAATCGAGTATTTCAACCTTACCTAGACATATTTGTCATCGTGTTTATAGATGATATTTTGATTTACTCGAAGAACAGAAACGAACACGAAGAACACCTTAGAGAAATTTTGCAGATATTAAGAAATAAACAATTATTTGCTAAGTTTAGTAAATGTGAGTTTTGGATTGACAAAGTAATATTCTTGGGTCACATTATTTCAAAGAATGGAATAGAAGTAGATCCTTCAAAGGTGGAATCTGTTCGAGATTGGCCTGTACCTAAGAATGTCTCAGAAATCCGTAGTTTCCTAGGACTTGCAGGATATTACAGAAGATTTATAGAAGGATTCTCTAAGATTTCTGTTCCATTAACGACCTTAACTAAGAAGAACGTGAAGTATGATTGGACTCCCAAGTGCCAATCCAGCTTTGAGAAATTAAAACATGCATTAGTTGAAGCCCCTGTTCTAACGTTACCAACAGAGAAAGGGAATTTTGTGATTTACACCGATGCATCGAAGACAGGGTTAGGAGCTGTTCTAATGCAAGAAAGAAAAGTAATTGCTTACGCTTCCAGGCAATTGAAGACCCATGAGAAGAACTATCCTACGCATGACCTTGAATTAGCAGCAGTAGTTTTCTCTTTAAAGATCTGGAGACACTATCTTTACGGTGAAAATGCGAAATTTTTACAGACCATAAGAGCCTTAAATATTTCTTTACCCAGAAAGAGCTGAACATGAGACAGAGAAGATGGCTTGAATTGGTTAAGGATTACGATTGCGTAATTAGTTATCATCCCGGAAAAGCGAACGTGGTAGCAGAAGCATTAAGTAGAAGAAGCGTGGGACTAGTACAGATTTCAGTTCAGATCCCTCTAGCGTTATAGATCTATCGATTTGAACTTTGTTTAATTAGAAGAGAAAATGCTGCTAAGTTATCAGTTCTCACGATCCAATCAACACTCAAATATAGGATCAAAGAAGGGCAAGCGAGGGATGATCAACTCCAGAAATGGAAGAAACAAGACGAAAACAGAGGATCAAATCTGTATACAGTGGAAGAAGGAATTGTTAAATATCAAGGTAGATTGTGGGTACCGCGCACAGAAAATTTGCGCAATGAGATTATGAATGAAGCCCATAATTCGCCGTATTCAATTCACCCAGGAGGAACAAAAATGTTCAAAGATTTGCAGGCTCTGTTTTGGTGGCCAGGGATGAAACGTGACATCTGTAGATTTGTTGCAGAATGTTTAACGTGCCAACAAGTTATAGCAGAACACCAGAGGCCTGCGGGAATGTTAAAACCACTTCCTATACCTGTTTGGAAATGGGATAACATAGCAATGTATTTCGTGGTAAGATTACCAAGAGCAGTTTCAGGTTATAATGCAATTTGGGTAATAGTTGACAGATTAACTAAGTCTGCTCATTTTCTTCCTGTAAAGACAACTTATGATTTGAATAAGTATGCAGAGTTGTATATTAAGGAAATAGTCGGACTTCACGGCATTCCAAGTTCTATAGTATCAGACAGGGATCCCTGATTCACTTCGAGATTCTGGAAAAGTTTACACCAAGCCTTAGGAACAAAACTAACTTTCAGTACAGCGTTCCATACTCAAACCTATGGGCAATCAGAAAGAGTAATTCAAATACCGGAAGATTTGTTAAGGGCTAGTGTTCTTGATTTTTCAGAAGGTTGGGATTCTAAGTTACCCTTGATTGAATTCACCTATAACAACAGTTATCAAGCATCGATAGAAATGGCACCATACGAAGCTCTGTATGGCGGGAAGTGTCGATCACCAATTCTTTGGGATGATGTAGGTGAAAGAAATGAAATAGGTCCTGATGTTATAGAACTGACTTCAGAAGCAATCAAGAAAATTCGTGATAGGATGAAGACTGCACAAAGTAGACAGAAAAGTTATGCAGACATTCATCATAGAGATCTGAATTTTGAGGTAGGAGATCACGTGTTCCTCAGAATTTCACCAATGAAAGGTGTTTTGAGATTTGGAAAGAAAGGGAAGTTAAGTCCCAGGTACGTTGGACCATTCCAGGTTTTAGAAAGAGTTGGGACATTAGCTTATCGTTTAGCGCTACCTCCCCAAATGTCTTCTGTTCACAATGTATTCCATGTTTCAACGCTTAGAAAATATATCGCGAATCCATCGCATGTAATCAGATTTGAACCAATGCAATTAGAACCAGACTTGACTTACGAAGAAACTCCAGAAAAGATGTTAGCAAAGAAAATCGTAAGTTCAGAAACGGAACAATCCCAATGATCAAAGTGCAATGGACAAATCACTCAGAAAGAGAAGCAACGTGGGAAGTGGAATCTGATATGCAGAAAAGCTACCCAGATTTCTTTAAGTAAGTAAATTTCAGGGACGAAATTCTTTTAAGGGGGGTAGATTGTAACGACCAGATCTTTTAGAAGTCCACAATTAAGAACTTATGAGATTTGAGGGATTACAATGCAGTTTGCTTTCAATCTTTGAATTTGATCAAGTGCAGATTTCATATTTGCGTGCGTCTAGATTTCATTTCTTGCGCAATGATCAATCTTCATTTTTGTATGGATTGATATTCAGATGTTATGAATGCAATTATAGCAGAGGATTAGTTGATTTCTACAAGCCAAATGAATCCTTTGTTTTACTTAAAATAGTTCGGACTTCATATGCATTTTTATTTTAAAACAGAGTACGCTTCTTTTCGAATTTGGCATATTGATATAACGTGTTTTCATTTCTTAGTCATTGTAATTCATATAAATAGGATATTGAACTGCTTCATACATCATTACTTTCGAACCAAATCATATTAAGTGGTGCTCTCTCTCAAGAAGCCGAACAAAATACTTTCAAAGTGTTTTAAAGGAAACAGGCGGCGCGTTAGGAGTTGCTGGAATCTCTGTTGTTATTGTGTTAAAGATACCAGGCAAGTAAACTCTGTTTCTTGCTCACTCAATAGAAAGCATATATTCAATTCTGTTTTTATGATTATGTATGGTTTTAAAGAAAAGGGAGATAGCCTCGGCTGTTCTTCAAGAAAATCGTAAAGTTCATGCTCTGTTTTTGAAAGAAGTTGAGTTACTGTATTTTGATTCAAAGATGATTTAGAAAATATTTTGCTGATGTTCTTCTAATGAATTCCTGTGGTTTTCGGTGATTCATTAATCGAAGTAGCTTACAAGTAGCTTATTCGATCTTTTCCAGAAGTTTCATAAGATATGTCGAAGTCTTTAGAGGAAGGTAACCTTCGTAGTTCATGGTTATCTACATGTTAAGTCTGAAATCTGGTTCTTATACCGCGACTGATATTTCTTTGTTGAAAATATTCTAAGTATAGATTTCAACTGTCGCATTGTTTGAGTTCAGTAGTTGCGACTAGCAGTCGCACTATTTCATGTTCAGCTGTTGCATATTTTGTTGTTCATCAGCTGACAGTTTGTTCATCAGCTGATAGTTGTTCATCAGTTGATAGTTTGTTCATCAGCTGATAGTTTGTTCATCAGCCATTGGTATTTCAGCAGATGCATTGATTTCATAAATTCAGCAGATGCTTATTTCAGCAGATGCATTGTTTTCATAAAATCAGCAGATTCACTGTTCATCAGCAGGTGCATCTTTCCTAGTAAATTTCCAGCAGTTGCGTTGTCTTTGTAACATTCAGCAGATGCATTGTTCACCAGCAGACGCATTCCATTTTGATATTTCAGCAGTTGCTTTATTGTTTTTAAGTACAGTTCATTGCGATTGGTTGTTAATATTTCTCCTGCGGCTGGTCGATATGTTAACGACGCCGTTTTGTTTAAAATAAGACCTTGTGACTGGTTATTGTCTTGCGACTGGTTACTATTCGTTGCGACTGGTACTGTTCATTCAGCTGGTATTAGTCTTGCGACTGGTACTGTTCATTTCAGCTGGTTACTGTTCATTCTTCGTTTTCTTCAACAGATAAAGAAATTTCAGAATTTGATTTCTTACTCATTTACACTTCAACAAATGAATCTTTCGACTTATCTGACAGATTCAACTTGCTAATTTATTCAGTTTTCATCTTCGCAAGCTTTACAGAGAAATCCTTTACAGTTCCAGAACATCATTAGTCAAGAGAAAACCAGTAATTCGTACAAGAGAGAAAGAAAACAGATTTATGAAAGAAAAGAAAGAGCAGAACAATGTTTTATGAAATGTTTTAAGTTATGACAATGAAAAGGGTCCCCAGAGAAAAGGTGAGTGCACGGCTGATGAACCGTGTGCCCTTTTAACCAGGAATGATTAGGATTACAGGTCGACGGATCTGTATATCCCTTCAAGCATGAACTTTATGCTAAGAGACTGTTAACAGGAGTTTGATCAAACGAAATGGACCAAATGTTTAAAGTGTTGTCATAATTTTCCAAAAATGAATGAAGAGTACAAGTGTGATTTTAATCGTAGCTCATAAGAATGTTTAAAGAAAATGTTTTCAGAATTGATTCACGTTTTATGCTTTCATACTTGATTCAGATTTCATACTTATGTTTACGCTTGTTTATTCATAAGCGTGATTCAAGTTCAGACTCCAGTATGTATTAGTTCATGGACGATAGAAAAGAAAGAGCAGAACAATGTTTATGAAATGTTTAAGTTATGACAATGAAAAGGGTCCCCAGAGAAAAGGTGAGTGCACGGCTGATGAACCGTGTGCCCTTTTAACCAGGAATGATTAGGATTACAGGTCGACGGATCTGTATATCCCTTCAAGCATGAACTTTATGCTAAGAGACTGTTAACAGGAGTTTGATCAAACGAAATGGACCAAATGTTTAAAGTGTTGTCATAATTTTCCAAAAATGAATGAAGAGTACAAGTGTGATTTTAATCGTAGCTCATAAGAATGTTTAAAGAAAATGTTTTCAGAATTGATTCACGTTTTATGCTTTCATACTTGATTCAGATTTCATACTTATGTTTACGCTTGTTTATTCATAAGCGTGATTCAAGTTCAGACTCCAGTATGTATTAGTTCATGGACGATCGTATGATTTGCTTTCGTTATCCATATTTTACCTGCTGTGCCTTTGGCTCACTAGTTTTCATTGAGTGCAGGTAATTCACAGTAGGAAGCTGGAGGGAGATGAACAGAAAGGAAGGGATGTGTTTATCGAATACAACATATTTCTTTATTTCCTTCTGTTCCAGATTTCATAGTTTCTTTTTGGAACACTTTTGTATTGTACTAAATATTTTGTTATGAATTTGTATCAAAACAGATTTCTAAATTAGTTATGTTGTAGGAATCTGTACCAGACGTTATCACACTACGAGATGTATCATTTAAATATGATATATCAGATTTCATCATTTCCGCACCTTTGCATGAGTTATTCTAGATTTCTCATCTTCGAATGTGAATAATTTTATTATTCTCGTTTCAACCCAGATAGTTAGTAGCGACCCATTCTCCGATGTTTATAACTTTTGATTTCATTCAATTGAACCCCAAAACTTATGATTATTCCGTCAAGAAAATGAGGGTCGTTACAGAGGTGGTGAATACTTGAGTGCTGAATTTCAAGACTATCTTAAAGAGAATGGGATTCTCTCGCAGTGGACCCATCCGGCCACACCACAGCTCAATGGTGTAGCGGAGCATCGTAATCGAACCTTGATGGACATGGTTCGATCTATGATGAGCTTCACTGAACTTCTTACCTCGTTTTAGGGCTATGCGCTCGAAACGGCGGTAATTTTGTTGAACAATGTCCACACCAAGGCAGTGGATAAGACTCCATATGAGATATGGATGGGAAAGCCGCCCAAATACTCATACATGAGGATTTGGGGATGTCCTGCTTACGTGAACAGACAGTGGGAGATAAGCTGGATACTAGATCCATCTTATGTTACTTCGTTGAGTATCCAAAGAATTCCATTGGATACTGCTTCTACTATCCCAACGAAACAAAAGTGTTTGTTTCTAGAAATGCCACCTTTATGGAAAGGGAGTTTCTACTTGATAGAAAAGGCAAGATAGTAGAACTCGAAGAGGTTCGAGAACCATCTGAAGTGTCGAGTGAATCTCCTGCACCTCAAGAGCCAGTACCAAAAATGGTCGCACCTAGAAGATCTGAAAGGATTCCTAGAGCTCCTGAAAGATATGGTTTCCTCCTTGAAGATGATCAAAATGATCAAGTTATTGGATGTGATCCAAGAACTTTCAAGGAGGCGATTTTCCGATGCTGATTCTAATTTGTGGCTTGAATCAATGCAGTCTGATATTGACTCGATTCATGCTAACCAAGTTTGGAATCTTGTTAATCCTCCGGAAGGAATAGTTCCTATTGGGTGCAAATGGATATACAAGAGAAAACTTGGGCCTGATGGTAAGGTACTGACCTACAAGGCACGACTGGTCGCGAAATGTTACACTCAAAGGCAAGGTGTTGACTATGATGACACTTTTTCACCAGTCGCAATGTTCAAGTCAATTAGAATCTACTTGCCATAGCCGCATGGTACGACTATGAGATATGGAAAATGGATGTGAAAACTGCGTTCCTTAATGGAAACATTAAGGAAGAGATCTATATGACGCAGCCTGAGGCTTTCACATCTGTAGGAAGTGAGCATATGGTATGCAAACTTCAGAGATCGATCTACGGTCTCAAACAAGAATCGAGAAGTTGGAACCTGAGATTCGATGAAACAATTAAGGAATTTGGTTTCATCAAGAATCCCGAGGAGCCATGTGTGTATAAGAAGGTAGTTAAAAGCACTGTGACATTCCTTGTACTTTATGTTGATGACATTCTACTCATTGGGAATGATGTAGGAATGCTGCAATCAACTAAAGTATGGTTGTCTAGTAGATTCTCGATGAAGGACATGGGTGAAGCATCCTATATTCTTTGAATACAGATCTATCGGGATAGATCGAAAAGGATGCTCGGACTCACCCAAGCTACCTACATCGATACCATACTTAAGCGGTTCTCTATGGAAGAGTCCAAGAGAGGACACCTACCTATGTGCCACGGGGTCACTCTATCTAAGTCTATGTGTCCAAAGACTGATGAGGAGATAGAGAGTATGACACGTGTGCCATATGCCTCGGCTATAGGTAGTATTATGTATGACATGATCTCAACTAGACCGGATGTCCCATATGCTCTGAGTGTCACGAGCCGCTACCAGGCCAACCCCGGACAAATGCATTAGAAGGCTGTGAAAGATATTCTTAAGTACTTATGAAGGACTAAGAATATGTTCATGGTCTATGGGGGTGGAACTGAAATTGGAAAGGTACACTGATTCTAGCTTCCAATGTGACGTGGTTGATTCGAAGTCTACCTCTGGATTTGTATTCATGCTCAATGGTGGTGCTGTCTCTTGGAAGAGTTCCAAGCAAGACACCATTGCGGATTCAACCACTGAGGCTGAGTACATCGCAGCATCAGCTGCTGCAAAAGAGGCGGTTTGGATAAGGAATTTCGTCCAATAGTTGGGCGTCATCCCTGATGGAGTTGATCCAATCCCGGAGTACTGCGACAACACGGGTGCTGTTGCGCAAGCAAAGGAGCCTAGGTCTCACCAAAGATCCAAACACATACTGAGGAAATACCACATAATCCGGGATATTGTGGCTAGAGGTGACATAGCAGTTGACAGAGTCGGCTCTGCAGACAACATTTCTGATCCACTTACGAAGCCCCTGCCAGGACCGTTGTTTGAAAAACATCGCGAAACAATGGGACTGCGTCTGATGAGTAGTTGGCTATAGGGCAAGTGGGAGATTGTTAGAGTAGATGCCCAACTAGCCAACTTGTGGCGTGTGGGTTTTATAGACTCTTGTGTATAACTATCTTTATTTATGAAATACGCATTTCTTATATGGCATTCTTTATTTTCATTATGTTATAATGTTAACAATTGTGTTGGATAAAGACCTATAATGCACTATAGTGTATGTTAGATGTGATAGTAGATATGATGGCTATCATGAAACACATCTAATAGTCTCAGTGTATTCTGAACTCGTTCCTAGTCGATTGGGCCGTCAAAATGAGGATAAGGCCGGCCGAGCTTGAGACTAACATCTATGATGTGAAGTACCATATTTCATTGGTAGGGAACATTGTGATGTTCTGAGCATGTAGATGGATAGTGACCTGGTGATCTATCGAACTACCCTCGTTCGGACTTTCCAAGTGGTTACCATTGTCGAGTAGATAAGTCCGAGGTCTTGGTTGTACTGATTAGTCCTCACTACTCGAAACTTCATTGATACTCTACATGATAGGTGCCTCACTTTGACCCGTTTATCGACTCAGCTGGGGTCATTAGGTGGCGGGATTGGGTGAGGTCCCGATGCATGTAGGAGTCGATGCTTCGTTGTCGAGGATTCACCGCTCGCTTTTATGCGTAGATATCCTATGCTATCTGAGGAGATAATAGTGTGATAAATCTCTGGCCAGAGTACTGGATGTGTTTTAGGTAAATGGGTTTACCTAGTAACACTCGTGATGTCACTATTTGATCTCCAAGATGTATGCATTGTTATCGGATCTCTAGAGACTCTCGATTTACCAATGGTCGTTGATCAGATCGGGATATATGTGTTGAAATGACCGTACTGTACGCTAACCACGACCAACTTGTTCTTGCAAGCACTATCAGTGATACCTAGGGAATCATGGCGCGATGTTGCTAGGCGCTTTACCATGATCCGTTGGACAAGTCCGAGATTGTGATTTCGGAGTCACAATGGTTGTGGGCCCATGGCTAGCTGTATCCCTGAACCATTGAGGGTCACACAAGTACTGGATTCACGATTCCCGCACGAAAACTGAGCTCAATGTGTTGAGCATAGGAGGAGGATTTTAGGGAGTGCGACTTCCTAAAAGTCAACAGGGGACAAATTGCGATTTCCCAAAAGTTGAGGGGCTACTGTAATTTTGGACTAGGTGGTCAGAAAAATTGTTTTTTGCATCATAATATTCAGTTTTGGAAATTGAGTCGATCGGTCCGATCTGATCGTCGATCGGGATTATGATGAAACCACGGTGATTTAAATGAACCGAATGTTCATATGGACATGGGCTTGACCCAAGTCCATTGGGCCGGTTCAAGCCCATGTATGATTTAAATACTAGACTTGGTCTAGGGCTAGATTACAACATAACTTACAACCAAAACGCTAGCCTCCAAACATTGGCCGCCCCCTCCTCTCCCAAAACCTCATGGTCGCCGCCTCCACCGCCGCACCGTCGTGCCACCGCCGCCATGATCGGACTTATTCCGATAGTCATGTCAAGGAGATTCCGTTCGTGCCAAATTCGTCAGGCCTTCTAGTGCAGGCTGACGAAGGAGTCGTGTTTCCGATCGTGGACCTGATTAAGGAGGATCTACCGCCGCCTACCTTGAAGAGCCAGATTCCCTATGAATTTGGTTGGAGCCAGGCTCCTCGACGCCAGCAAGGTGACACTCTATAAAACATCCTATGTATGATTTATAGAATATATTTTATGTATTGAACGTTTTTCGTGGCACATTTTTAACTTCCACTGCGCCCCCGGGAAACGGGATCCGGATCCGCCACTGCGCCAACAGTATATTCATGTAGAGTCTCAACTTTTGTAAACCCACAATTGCATTACATAACAGAACTTTGTTTCCACAAAGTTTAGCATTTCGCGCCGCGTGAATATGTCTGTCAGTCGTTATGTTTGTGTTTCGATTTCTTTTTAATTTATAAGAGATACAACTTATAACAAATTGTCCTTTAGCCCTTCGTTTGTTTTTAAAATTTTTATTTACCCCAATTCGTGATTCCCGTGGGTTCGGGCGTCACAGCATGGTATCAGAGCAACGTTCCTGAGATAAACACACGCACCGTCAGCTGGATCAGAGTTCATCGTCCGTTCCTCTAAGTTGTGAGTTTATTTTCAGACCATTGTCTTTAAATTATTTTAGCATGTTTTGATAAATATATGTGGTGGATTACGGGCTATAGAATATAAGATGTCAGGAAGAGGAAGAGGTAGAAGAAGTATTCTCGTAGAGGAAACCAACATTGACAATAATGCTAATATTACTCAATTGTTAAGACTGCTGGTAGAGCAAAACAACAGAGATAATGGCCAATCTTCCAGCAGCAGGGTACCAAGTCATGATGATCCCCAAGAAAAGTTCAGACGACAGAAGCCCAAGAAATTTAGCGGTACAACTGATCCACTAGTTGCTGAAAGCTGGATCAAATCAATGGAGGTTATCTTTGAGTACCTTCAAATGTCTGACTTAGATAGGCCAAGGTGCGCTATCTATATGTTGAGAGAGGATGCGATGATTTGGTGGGAAGGAGCCAAATTATCGGTGGATTTGATAAATCTGACTTGGGCAGATTGTAAGCAGGTGTTCTTTGAACAATACTTTACGGTTGATAAGAGGTCCGTATTGAAGAAGGAGTTTTTGACCTTAAAACAAGGGAGTCTGACCGTACAAGATTATGCGAGGGTATTTGAAAGAGGGTGATTTTGTGCCTTTGATAGAAATGACCCAGAAGAGAAGCTGAGTCATTTCGTTGAACGATTGAAGCCTATGTTCAAAATGAATGTTAGGTTATCTGTACCCAGGACCTATAGAGAAGCAGTGGATAGAGCCCTGCGCGTTGAACGGGACTGGAAATACATTGATGAAGAAAGGCAACAGAAGAGGCAGGCCTTTCAGCAGAAGGACCAGAGACCGTTCAAGAAGCAGAATAAGAACCAGCAGAGGCCCCAGGAGCATAAACCACTACCAATTCAACAAATCAATTCTGTTCCTGCTGGTAATAATAGGTCAGTATGTCCTAAATGTCAAAAGAATCATCCTGGACAATGCAGACTTGGACAGAATGTCTGCTATAGATGTGGGATGCCAGGAAATATTTTGAAATACTGTCCAAAGTCGAGCAATTTGTCACCAGCAGAGCCTTTGTAATGACAGTTGATCAAGCCAACCCAGACTCGACAGTAGTCACAAGTGAGATTATGATTGCTGGATTATCTTCTCTGGCTTTAATAGATTCAGGAGCCACTCACTCATTTATAGCAGCTAAGTTTGTTAAGAAGTTACCCATTCAGCCAGAGCAAGCAGCCTTAGGCTTTTGTGTCTCAGTTCCTTCAGGAGAAGAGTTGGTATCTCGCGATGTGTTTCGACGTTTAGAACTTAGTCTTCAAGGGCATCAAATTTCTGTTGATTTAATCGTATTGCCAATGCCCGAATTTGATATATTTTGGGAATAGATTGGTTGACTAAATATGCGGTAGTAATTGATTTTAAGCTACGAACAGTAGTGGTTAACCCACCAGTAGGAGAATAATTTCGGTTTAAGGCCAAGTATGTTTGTAAGATTCATCGAATAATATCAGCTCTTAAGGTTCAACGTTGTTTGAGGAAAGGAGGAGTAGGATTTCTGATTAGTTTATCATCTTTAACCACAACCAGTACACCCCAGTTGCCAGAAGTAGAAGTGGTAAGTTATTTCCCTGAGGTTTTTCTAGAAAATATCCAGGGACTACCTTCAGACAGAGAGCTGGAATTTTCAATTGATCTAATTCCAGGAGCTGCTCCAGTTTCTAGACCTCCTTATCGATTATCTCCATCAGAAATGAAAGAACTGAAGGAACAGATACAAGATCTGTTGGAGAAAAGGTTTATCAGACCAAGTACTTCCCCCTGGGGAGCCCTAGTTTTATTTGTTAAGAAAAAGGATGAAAGTATGAGGCTAGGTATAGACTATCGGGAGCTGAATAAATTGACTATTAAGAATAAGTATCCACTTCCTAGGATAGAAGATCTATTTGACCAGTTGAAAGGGTCCATAGTATTTTCTAAGATCGACTTGATGTCTGGATACCATCAGCTAAAGATTATGTAACGCCCAGCCATTTTTATGAGCCACAATTAGAAAGTTATAAGAGTTGAGGGATTACATTGAAATGCTAATCTATTTATTCGAATTTCAGACGTTGGAGTACAAGTGCAGCAGCTGTTTAGCCAGTTATGGCAAGCCAATTGAATCCTTCTGTTTTTAACTAAAATGGTTCGGTTTCACTTTGCATCAGATTTTGTTTTAAATAGAGTAGCGCTTTTAAAAGATTTTGGCATATTGATTAATCGTGTTTCTTTCCTTAGGCATTTTAAATCATATGTATATAGGATGTTAGCTGCTTCATGCATCATTACTTTCAAAACACATTTCTTTAAGTGGTGATCTCTCAAAGAAACTCAACAAAAATCCTTTTAAAGATTTTCGAAGGAGACGATCGAAGTGTTGATAATTTGCTGGATTTCTGCTGTGATTTGTGCTCACGAATTCAGGAAAGTAAACTCTGTTTCTTGCTCACTCAGTGAAAGCATATATTCAATTCTGTTTGCATCATATATGAGTTTTTAAAGACTTGAAGTTATGCTTCGGTTGTTCTTCAAAACCAGAAAAGGTCATGCTCTGTTTTTATGAAAGGTACGTTATACTGTAATTTGATCCAGAAATGTTTTAGAAAATGGTTTGATGATGTTCGTCCAGTAGTTTTTGAGTGTTCTTTAGATATTTAATCGAAGTAGCTCACAAGTAGCTTATTCGATTATTTCCATAAATTTATTGAGATATTTGAATTCTTCAGACGAAGGAAACTGTTGTGATTCATATTCATCCCTACGGTTAAGTCTGAAATCTGGTTCTTAAACCAACAACTGATATGTCAATATTGAAAATATTCTAAGTGTTTTATTCATCTGTTGGCAGCTTCTACATGGTTAATGTTCATCAGCTGTTGCATTTGTTGGTCAACTGTTGTATGTTATTTTTTGTATTCAGCGGTTGTCAGCTGTCGCATTGTTCGAGTTCAGTAATTGTGATCAGCCGTTGTACTATTTCATGTTCAGCTGTTGCTTTATGTTCGACTGTCGTAAGCTGATGTTTTGTTAATCCTCGGCTGTTGTCAGCAGTTGCATTAGTTCATGTACAACTATTACCTCGTTGGCACTCATCTGCTGTCAGCTATTGCGTTGTTTTAACAGTGCTCAGCTGTTGGTTTGTTCAACAACTGAAATTATTTATTTAAGTTGCATTGACTCCGACATTGACCAATAGGTATTTGAATAGTTCCCTTCTTTCCATGTTCATTTCTTCAACAGATAGTTACTGTTCATTTCTTCATCATATAGTTACTGTTCATTTTCTTCAACAGATACGAAATCCAGAATTTGATTCCTTATTCATTTCCACTTCAATTTAAATGAATTATTCGATTTAACTGACAGATTTAAGTAGTAAAGTTATTCAAGTTTCATCTTCGCAAGTATTATAGTAAATCCTCAACCATTTCCAGAACATCATCGAACAACGAAATCAGTAAATCGTACAAGAGAAAGTAAAACAGATGTTACGAAAGAAAAGAAAGGGCAGAACTTTGTTTTAGAAATGTTTTAAGTTATGACGACAAAAAGGGTCCCCAGAGGGAGGGTGAGTGTGTGAGACCTGGTTTTGTAATTGAGATTTATCATTGGAATGAATTGATAAATAGAGGTTCTGCTGGTTTAAGATCTCTATTTGAGTGTTTGAGTTGCATTTTCGGGTTCCATTTCGTGTGTTGAGAAATTCTGGAGATTTTGTATTTTCGCACATTTGAGGTACCTGCTGGATGACGTGTCAGCTGGTGTTGTGAGCTAGCAGCTGGTCGGTGGCAAAACCAGTCGAAGCATGTTTTAGCACGAGATTCTTGAAACGTTGTCGTTTGCGTGAAGTCTGGTTGCGCGTGTTGAATCAGCAGGTGCGTTAGTGTATTTGAGTTGAGAATCAAAACGACTGCGTTTAGATTAGTTGGCGCGACCTCGTTTCGATGTTGCGTCTGGTACCAGCTGGTGGATTTGTGTACGAGTATCTGCTGGTTGTTCAGCAGGAGTAGATGTCAACGCGGGTCAACTTTCCTGTAGCTCGAAGAGGAAACGTCGTCGTTTCGTTGTTGCGACTGGGAGTCTAGCTGCGAGTGAGTTTCGCTGTTGTTGCTTGCTGCTGGTATTTCGCGAGAGCTAGCGAATGGATGACGTCAGTGGAGCGACGCAGCAGGAGTAGATGTCAACGCGGGTCAACTTTCCTGTAGCTCGAAGAGGAAACGTCGTCGTTTCGTTGTTGCGACTGGGAGTCTAGCTGCGAGTGAGTTTCGCTGTTGTTGCTTGCTGCTGGTATTTCGCGAGAGCTAGCGAATGGATGACGTCAGTGGAGCGACGTCGTTTGAATTAGTTGCAACGCTGCGTTTTGAGGTTGCGACTGGAACCAGCAGCGAGGAGCGTTGCATTGTTTTGTTCTTGCGACTGGATACCCAGCTGCTGGTGTAGTATCCTGTGCGACGTCGTTTGGGTAAGTTGGCGCGACGCCGTTTTGAGAACCAGCCGTTGGTTTGTTTTGCGTTTGTGTTAGAGTTGTTTAGAATCAGCATTTGGTTCTTGGCGTCTGCTGTTTTTAGTGTTCCTGCTGATTTTGTCGTTAGACAATTATTGGTTTTGATTTCCAGTCCTTGCTAGTGCTATTTATAGGAAGACTTGGTCTTCAAATTCGATACCAGATTCTATACTTAGAATATTTTTCCAGCCTTTCGTTCCTTATCCTTTGAACCCTAGAGCACTGTTCAGCCGTGAGCTTTTCCGGCGAATTCCCGTCGTTTCCAGTGGTTGTTTTGCTCGTGCGAAGTAGCGTTGGATTCCTCTCGAGAAGCTCTTCCTTTTCTTAACAGTTTTAGAAGCTGTATTTGGCTAGTCGAGGAACACGAAGTTGCTGCCGTTCGAGCGTTGCGTCGATTTGGTAGAACTACGTTCTGGTTTTCGGTGAGACCTTGTTTCTAGCCTTAGTTTTAAGCTTTCTATGTAATTGTTGAGATATATGGAGCAGCTGGTCGAGTGAGACTCCCAGCCGTGAGCTTGATTAGCAACCTGTTAGATTCACGTTGTGTATGCCGTGTGTTAACAGGCTTTTACCAGAGTCTTCGGGACTTCTCGCAGTGTTAGTTGTTGCTCAGTATAAGGTACGGATTTGAGCTTATATTACGGCGAGGTTATGGCTTGGATGATTGTAGTTGCTGGTATGTGGAATGGCCGTACTTGCTGGTTGTGTCCTGTTGAGGATTTTGTATGCGATCTGTGTATTTGCTGCGTATTGCATTTTATATGTCTGTATTCCAGCATGTTGCATACACGCACTCTCATCTCCCTGCTGGGATCGTAGCCACCATGCACCGAGTGGTTAACTATCACAGTTCATGGGCGAGGAAACAGCAGGGTGAGTTGTTGCATGCATCTGGTAAGTGGGAGTAGTGTCATAGCGAGTGGCTCAATACCACACTGTGAACACACCCCGTGGCCACTGTATGTTGTTGGAAATCTTTGGAGCTATGTTTGAGTTCTTTATCTCCCTTGTGGGTCGAGCTTTTCGTTGTTCTTCGGCGTCTCATGCATAACATCTGCATTTTATTCCTTGCTGTTTTATAGTTGCTCTCCGTATTGGGGTTTGACCCCATGTCCCCCCGGGGCTTGGTTTGTTTCTTTGTTGCGTTGTTTTCAGGAAACCCAGGTTCTACAGCTGGTCGTGGTTTTAACCCAGCTGTTGGTGCCCCAGGAGGTGGCTAGAGTGTCCCAGTTGCATATAGCATATATATATATATATATGTATCAGTTAGCCAGGGGGATGCCCTGTGCTTTGTTGTTGTACCCTTAGGGGAGTTTGATACATGTTGTGAATTATGTATGCTTATTGTTGGTTGTTTTATGTATTGGGAAACTTAATTTAAGTATCGTGGTATTTTAAATTATATGTTTTAAAACAGTCGGGCCTAAAAGCAAAAAAATTTTACCCACCTTTTGTTAGCTTCCGCTTGTGTTTATCTGTTGTGAGCAAGAGGCCTGAAATTTTTGGTATCAGAGCTTAAGCTGGGATAAGCTCAATTCCTTTGATCACACTAGAGTCTAGGCACAGCGTTGCGTGTTGCATGTGCTTGACTTATGTGACTACGTGCTGTATATTTTGTGTTATATGTTTTCTATGTTGTATTTGTTCTGTTTTTCCTTATCCTGTTGAGTGTTTTAGATGCCGCCTAGACGTCGTGGGAGAAGTAGGGGGCTGTTCCAGGAATCAGGAGGACAGAATGAGGATCAGTATAGTGCGCCTAGTCCTACTCTTGAGAGTAGTGGAGAGGAGGAGGCTGCAGCTTCGCCGGCTCCGGTAGAGAGAATGGATGTGGTCATAGCTCGGTTTCAGAGGATGAGTCCTCCCATCTTCAATGGTGACGAGTCGAGTGAGGACGCGGTCTTGGCTCCATAGCGTCATACATCTGTTTGATCGAGCCCAGTATGACGACGATCTCCGGTTGAGGTTGGTAACCTTATTGTTGAGGAAGTCTGCAGAGCGTTGGTGGAGAGGTACGTCTAGTACCTTACTGGAGACTGGTGTTGGCATTACTTGGGACACTTTCTACCAGGTCTTCAGGCAGGAGTATGTCCCCGACTCCTATGTAGCTGCCCGTGAGCGGGAGTTCGAGTTCTTGGAGCAGGGTTCGTTGTCTGTGCGCGAGTACGCTCGCAAGTTCTCTGCTTTGTTGGCTTATGTTCCGCATGTTGCTGGCCGGGAGAGGGCCAAGAGTACTAGGTTTGTGGAGGGTTTGAATGGAGATCTGTACCAGAGCGTTCTGACAAGCAAGCCCAAGTCTTATGCTGAGGCCATGGATACTGCTATCCACATCGAGGAGGGCATGAAGAGCCGTAGTGCGCGCAGGGCGCAGGCGGTGCAGGGTGGTAGAACCGCTGGTCAGGGAGCTCAGTCGTCCCAGAGTTCTCAGTCCGCGCATTTTCCTCAGCAGCAGCAGCAGGTAGCTCAGCAGTCTGGCCGTCAGAGGTTTCGACCCCGCGGTCAGCAATTTAAGAAGAAGTCTGGTTCAGTGTCTTCTGGTTCTGGTAGCTCGAGTAGCAGCGGCTCTCGGGGGGAGTTTTGCGGTTTTTGTGGTGGAAAGCATTCTTCCACACAGTGTGTTGGTGTGCAGGGTTCCTGCAACCTTTGTGGTCAGTACGGGCATTTTGCGAGAGTATGTCCGACAGCTGGTGCACAGCAGACCGCGGCCCAACCTCAGGGTCGTGGGGGTCAGTCTAGGGGCCGTTCGTAGCAGTTTCAGCAGCCCCGTTTTGGTGAGGCTCCGTTTAGGCCGTTTCAGCAGCCTGGCCCTTCGCGTTTTGGGCAGTCGTCTCAGCCTTTCTTTTCAGGACCCCAGCAGGCGCAGGTTAATGCCTTTACATGGGAGCAGGCCGAGGAGACACCGAGCCGGGTGATTGGAGGTACATGCTTTGTTTTTGACTTTCCTGCTCGTGTGTTGTTTGACACCGGTGCATCGCATTCGTTTATTTCTGATTCTTTTGTTGTTGAGCATGGTTTGTGTACCGTCCCTTTGTGCGATGTTGTTTCTGTTTCTACCCCCGGTGGTGTAAACCTGTTCTCGCAAGAGATTTTGTTGGATGGTGTGTTGCGGTTTGGTGAGCATGCCTTGTTAGCAAATTTGATCTGTTTGATGCTTTGGGATTTCAATTGTATAGTTGGGATGGATGTGCTGTCCAACTACAGGGCCTCCGTGGATTGCTTCCATGGGATTGTGCGCTTTAGGCCTTTGTCTGGCGAGAAGTGGGACTTCTACGGCCAGGACTCGAGATCGAAGATTCTGTTGGTCTCCGCGATGGAGATGTTTAGCTTGTTGTCTTTGGGGAATGCTGGCTTTATGATTTACGCTTTGGATGCATCTTCTTCTTCTAGTGTTCAGCTTAGTGACGTTCCCGTGGTGCGACACTTTCCCGACGTGTTTCCGGAGGAGATTCCTGGGTTTCCTCCAAGACGGGAGATAGACTTCAGCATAGAGTTGGTGCCTGGCACAGCTCCGATTTCTCGTGCCCCGTATCGTCTAGCGCCTACGGAGTTGAGAGAACTCAAGGTTCAGTTAGATGATTTGCTAGAGAAGGGTTTCATTCGCCCTAGTATGTCACCGTGGGGAGCGCCCATTTTGTTTGTGAAGAAGAAGGATTGCTCAATGCGGATGTGCATTGATTTTCGTCATTTGAATAAAGCCACTGTCAAGAATAAGTATCCGTTGCCGAGAATCGATGATCTGTTTGATCATTTGCAAGGTTCTGCGGTGTATTCTAAGATTGATCTTCGTTCCGGGTACCATCAGCTCAGAGTAAGGGAACAAGATGTCGCAAAGACTGCGTTTCGTACGAGGTACGGACATTTTGAGTTTTTGGTGATGCCGTTTGGGTTAACAAACGCGCCCGCAGTCTTTATGGATCTGATGACCCGAGTCTTCCGAGAGTTCATAGATCAGTTTGTGATTTTTTTTATAGACGACATCCTGGTGTACTCGAAGACTCCGAGGGAGCACAAGGAGCACTTGGAAATGGTTCTTCGTAGGTTGAGAGAGCAACAGTTGTATGCGAAGTTTTCCAAGTGCGAGTTCTGGTTGGAACGTGTTATATTTCTGGGCCATGTCATTTCAGCAGATGGCATTTCTGTGGATCCCAGTAAAGTGGATGTTGTACTGAACTGGGAGCGACCGAGAAATGTGTCTTAGATTCGCAGTTTCCTAGGTCTGGCTGGCTATTATCGACGTTTCATTGAAGGGTTTTCTTCTATAGCAAAGCCGATGACCCAATTGACCCAGAAAGATAATCGGTTTGTTTGGACTGAGCAGTGTGAGAATGCTTTTCAACTGCTCAAGGAGAAGTTAACTACTGCGCCTGTGTTGGCTTTGCCGTCCGGTTCAGGTGGTTTTGTTGTTTGTTCTGACGCTTCGCTAAATGGATTGGGTTGTGTATTGATGCAGAATGGTAGAGTCATTACGTATGCCTCGCGGCAGTTGAAACCGCACGAGACTCGTTACCCAGTGCATGATTTGGAGTTAGCAGCGGTGGTCTTTGCGTTAAAGATCTGGCGTCACTACTTGTATGGTGAACAATTTGTGGTGTACTCCGACCACAAGAGTTTGCAGTATCTGTTTTCGCAGCCTGACTTGAACATGAGACAGCGTAGGTGGATGGAGCTGCTTAAGGACTTTGACTGTGAGATTAAATACCAGCCTGGGAAGTCGAACGTAGTAGCTGATGCTTTGAGCAGGAAGGCTAGTGAGATGCTTGCGTCGTTGTACATCTCTAAAGATCAAGAGCATCTTAACACTACGGGTTGGAGATTCTACCCGGCTGAGGATTGTGTGATGGTTTCATCTTTCCAAGTGGAACCGCAGATTGTTTCTAGCATTCGAGCAGCTCAGAGGACCGATCCGTCAATCCACGAGTTGAAGATGAAAGTCAGGGCTAGCGAATTTGAGGACTATTCTGTCTCGTCCGATGGGTGTTTGCGTTTCCGGGGCAGGTTGGTTGTGACCAATTTGATTGGTTTGAAGGAAGAGATCCTTCGAGAAGCGCACTGTAGCAGACATAGTGTTCATCCTGGTGCACGGAAGATGTACCATGCTTTGAAGCCGCACTTTTGGTGGGCTGGCCTCAAGAGCGATGTTGGAGGACTATTCTGTCTCGTCCGATGGGTGTTTGCGTTTCCGGGGCAGGTTGGTTGTGACCAATTTGATTGGTTTGAAGGAAGAGATCCTTCGAGAAGCGCACTGTAGCAGACATAGTGTTCATCCTGGTGCACGGAAGATGTACCATGCTTTGAAGCCGCACTTTTGGTGGGCTGGCCTCAAGAGCGATGTTGCTGGTTTTGTCGCTCGTTGTTTGAACTGCCAGTTGGTTAAGGCTGAAATGATGAGACCTGGTGGTCTGTTGCAGAGTTTAGAGGTGCCCCAATGGAATTGGGAGCACATTGCGATGGATTTTGTAACGCATTTGCCTCGTTCCAACCGAGGATGCGATGCTGTTTGGGTAGTTCTAGACCGTTTGTCTAAGTCTGCACACTTCATTCCCTATGGGATGACCTTCTCGTTGAAGAAGATGGCGAAGCTGTACGTTGATTTTGTTGTTAGATTGCACGGTGTGCCTGTTTCAATCGTGTCTGACCGAGATCCGAGGTTTACTTCTAGGTTTTGTAAGAGTTTGCAGGCAGCTTTGGGCACTAGATTGGCTATGAGTACCGCGTATCACCCTCAGACATATGGCCAATCTGAGCGAACTATCCAGACGTTAGAGGATATGTTGTGTGCTGTTGTGTTGGATTTCGGAGGTAGTTGGCAAGACGCGTTGTCTTTGGTCGAATTTTCGTATAACAACAGCTACCAAGTAACGATTGGCATGGCGCCTTTTGAGGCTTTGTATGGCCGCAAGTGCAGATCGCCAGTGTGTTGGGAAGAAGTGGGGGAGAAGCAGCTATCTGCCCCTGACTTTGTGCAGCAAATGAAAGATCACGTGGATCTTATTAGACAGCGGATGAAAGCTGCCCAGGATTTCCAAGCCAGTTATGCAAATAAGAGGCGTCGACCTCTTGAGTTTCAGGTGGGTGATCGTGTATTTCTCAAGGTTTCTCCGTTTCGTAGTGTGATGCGCTTTGGACGCAAGGGAAAGTTAGCCCCTCGTTACGTTGGTCCGTATGAGGTGATCGAGAGGATTGGCCCTTTGGCGTATCGTCTGTTGTTGCCGTCCGAGTTATCTTCTTTGCATGATGTCTTTCATGTTTCCATGTTGAGGAAGTACGAGCCAGATCCGTCTCATGTGCTTGGAACTGACGAGGTAGAGCTAGATCAGTCGTTGAGCTATCAAGAATACCCTTTGCAGATCCTTGGCAGAAAGGAGAAACAGTTGAGGAAT
Organism: Dorcoceras hygrometricum; assembly: GCA_001598015.1. Lineage (NCBI taxonomy): Eukaryota > Viridiplantae > Streptophyta > Magnoliopsida > Lamiales > Gesneriaceae > Dorcoceras > Dorcoceras hygrometricum. Next base: position 284,140 of record KQ994493.1, read on the forward strand.
AAAACCATTCCTTTAGTAATGGTGCAGTGGAGCAAACATGGTAGGGAAGAAGCTACTTGGGAGCTGGAAGAGAAGATGCAGCGCGAGTGGCCGCATCTGTTTGAGTAGCTGTTGGGCTATATTTTCCAGTAGCTAGTAGTTTTACTGTTTTCCTCCCTTAGTGGTTGTGATTTGTTTTCTCAGTTATCTTGAACTCTTGGCCTTGTGTTGGGCGAGTTTCTGTTTAGTTTCTTGTCATTGCTTAGAGTTTCATTTGTTGTGTTGTGCTTTCAGAATTTTTGATTGATTTCGAGGACGAAATCCTTTTTAGTGGGGGAGAAATGTGAGACCTTGTTTTGTAATTGAGATTTATCGTTGGAATGAATCGATAAATAGAGGTTCTGCTGGTTTAAGATCTCTATTTGAGTGTTTGAGTTGCATTTTCGGGTTCCATTTCGTGTGTTGAGCAATTCTGGAGATTTTGTATTTTCGCACATTTGAGTTACCTGCTGAATGACGTGTCAGCTGGTGTTGTGAGCTAGCAGCTGGTCGGTGGCAAAACCAGTCGAAGCGTGTTTTAGCGCAAGATTCTTGAAACACTGTCGTTTGCGTGAAGTCTGGTTGCGCGTGTTGAATCAGCAGGTGCGTTAGTGTATTTGAGTTGAGAATCAAAATGTCTGCGTTTAGATTAGTTGGCGCGACGTCGTTTCGATGTTGCGTCTGGTACCAGCTGGTGGATTTGCGTACGAGTATCTGCTGGTTGTTCAGCAGGAGTAGATGTCAACGC
>KQ994493.1:287176-298405 GCA_001598015.1 Dorcoceras hygrometricum
TTAGTTGCAATGCTGCGTTTTGAGGTTGCGACTGGAACCAGCAGCGAGGAGCGTTGCATTGTTTTGTTCTTGCGACTGGATACCCAGCTGCTGGGATACGTCGTTTGAATTAGTTGCAATGCTGCGTTTTGAGGTTGCGACTGGAACCAGCAGCGAGGAGCGTTGCATTGTTTTGTTCTTGCGACTGGATACCCAGCTGCTGGTATAGTATCCTGTGCGACGTCGTTTTGGGTAAGTTGGCGCGACGCCGTTTTGAGAACCAGCCGTTGGTTTGTTTTGCGTTTGTGTTAGCGTTGTTCAGAATCAGCAGTTGGTTCTTTGCGTCTGCTGTTTTTAGTGTTCCTGCTGATTTTTGTCGGTAGACAATTATTGGTTTTGATTTCCAGTCGTTGCTAGTGCTATTTATAGGAAGACTTGGTCTTCAAATTAGATACCAGATTCTATACTTAGAATATTTTTCCAGCCTTTCGTTCCTTATCCTTCGAACCCTAGAGCACTGTTCAGCCGTGAGCTTTTTCGGCGAATTCCCGTCATTTCCAGTGGTTGTTTTGCTCGTGCGAAGTAGCGTTGGATTCCTCTCGAGAAGCTCTTTCTTTTCTTACCAGTTTTAGAAGCTGTATTTGGCTAGTCAAGGAACATGAAGTTGCTGCCGTTCGAGCGTTGCGTCGATTTGGTAGAACTACGTTCTGGTTTTCGGTGAGACCTTGTTTCTAGCCTTATTTTTAAAATTTCTATGTAATTGTTGAGATATATGGAGCAGCTGGTCGAGTGAGACTCCCAGTCGTGAGCTTGATTAGCAACCTGTTAGATTCACGTTGTGTATGCCGTGTGTTAACAGGCTTTTACCAGAGTCTTCGGGACTTCTCGCAGTGTTAGTTGTTGCTCAGTATAAGGTACGGATTTGAGCTTATATTACGGCGAGGTTATGGCTTGGATGATTGTAGTTGCTGGTATGTGGAATGGCCGTACTTGCTGGTTGTGTCCTGTTGAGGATTCTGTATGCGATCTGTGTATTTGCTGCGTATTGCATTTTATATGTCTGTATTCCAGCATGTTGCATACACGCATGTTATTTCCATTCCAGCTTTGTTAGTCTTTGTCCCTTGTTGTATTTTCTGTTGATTTTCTTACCAGGATGTGAGGGCGAGCGGTAATACCGCACTCTCATCTCCCTGCTGGGATCGTAGCCACCATGCACCGAGTGGTTAACTACCACAGTTCATGGGCGAGGCAACAGCAGGGTGAGTTGTTGCATGCATCTGGTAAGTGGGAGTAGTGTCATAGCGAGTGGCTCACTACCACACTATGAACACACCCCGTGGCCACTGTATGTTGTTGGAAATCTTTGGAGCTATGTTTGAGTTCTTTAGCTCCCTTGTGGGTCGAGCTTTCCGTTGTTCTTCGGCGTCTCATGCATAGCATCTGCATTTTATTCCTTGCTGTTTATTGCTGTTTTATATTTGCTCTCCGTACTGGGGTTTGACCCCATGTCCCTCCGGGGCTTGGTTTGTTTCTTTGTTGCGTTGTTTTAAGGAAACCCAGGTTCTACAGCTGGTCGTGGTTTTAACCCAGTCGGTGGTGCCCCAGGAGGTGGCTAGAGTGTCCCAGTTGCATATAGCATATATATATATATGTATCAGTTAGCCAGGGGGATGACCTGCGCTTTGTTGTTGTACCCTTAGGGGAGTTTGATACATGTTGTGAATTATGTATGCTTATTGTTGTCATGCATAGCATCTGCATTTTATTCCTTGCTGTTTATTGCTGTTTTATATTTGCTCTCCGTACTGGGGTTTGACCCCATGTCCCTCCGGGGCTTGGTTTGTTTCTTTGTTGCGTTGTTTTAAGGAAACCCAGGTTCTACAGCTGGTCGTGGTTTTAACCCAGTCGGTGGTGCCCCAGGAGGTGGCTAGAGTGTCCCAGTTGCATATAGCATATATATATATATGTATCAGTTAGCCAGGGGGATGACCTGCGCTTTGTTGTTGTACCCTTAGGGGAGTTTGATACATGTTGTGAATTATGTATGCTTATTGTTGGTTGTTTTATGTATTGGAAAACTTAATTTAAGTATCGTGGTATTTTAAATTATATGTTTTAAAACCGTCGGGCCTAAAAGCAAAAAACTTTTACCCACCTTTTGTTAGCTTCCGCTTGTGTTTATCTGTTGTGAGCAAGAGGCCTGACAGAGTGCGCGGCTGACGAACCGTGTGCCCTTTCAACCAGGAAGGATAAGGATTACGGATTGACGGATCTGTATACCCCTTCAACCATGAGCTTTATGCTAAGACTGATATCAGGAGTTTGATCAAGCGAATTGGACCAAATGTTTAAGTTTTGTCGTAATATCAGAAAAGAATGAAGATCACAAGTGTGATTTTAATCACAGTTCTGCAAAAGTTTAAAGAAAATGGTTTTCATAACTGGTTACTATTTTATGCTTTCAGAACTTTCAGATTCCAGCTATGTATCAAATATCGTTTGTTTGTGTTTATATAACCTCGATATTCCAGATTTTACCTACTGGGCCTTAGGCTCACTATCTTTTCATTGAGTGCAGGTAATGATCAGTAAGTAGTTGGAGGGAGATGAACAGAAATGAAGGAGGTGTTTATCGTGGACGTCTTTCCATTGTGTCGTCAGCTTTTGTTTTGTACTTCAGAAACTTCAGTTGTAATGTTTTTGTGTTACAACAGACATTTAAACAGTAGATACCTGTTTCGTCTTCTATTATACTTTTATGGAAGCGCTTATCAGATATTGATTATCCTTTCCGCATACGTCACCGTTTCGCTTGTTGTATATTTCAGTAGTTGCGAGTTGCCTATATTTGCAATTCAAACCAGAAATTATTAAACGACTTATGATGTAGACAAGATCGAAAATTTTCGATCTTTCAATTCGAACCCTAAACTTCTAAATTTCGTTAAGAAAAGTCCTGTCGTTACAGTTGGTATCAGAGCATGGTCCTTGAGATAAACACACTTCCCGTCTGAACAAATCTCTCCAGCCACTTCTAAATTTGTGAGTTTTAATTCATGTTCTAGCATAAAGAAATCTCATAATAGAACTGTGGTGGTTTTGGGCTACGTTTTCAGAAATGGCAGGTCGAGGTAGAGGAAGAAGAAGTTATACAGGACAGTGAATCTGAGGGAATGAACCCTGTCCTCAGCAGCATGGCTCAACTATTAGAACGATTAGTTGACCAAACCACTAATGGGAATGGTCAGTCGTCGAGTAGAATAGTTAGCAGAGAGGAGCCTCAGGAGAGGTGCAGGCGACCTCAGGAGTTTTCTGGCACTACTGATCCTTTATTAGCAGAAGGTTGGATTAATTCATTAGAAGTTATATTTGAGTACTTACATCTGACAGACTTGGAGAGACCTCGGTGTGCAATATATATACTGCGAGGAGATGCAATGATTTGGTGGGAGGGATCCAAGTTAATAGTTGACTTGGAGATGCTCACCTGGGAAGAATTTAAAAGGGTCTTCTTCGAGCAATATTTTACCGTAGACGTGAGAGAACAGTTGCAGAGTGAGTTTTTAACTCTTAAGCAAGAAGGGATGACGATGCGGGACTATATCCGCAAATTCGAGAGGGGATGTTACTTTTTCCGTTGATTTTGGACAATCCGCAAATTCGAGAGGGGATGTTACTTTTTTCCGTTGATTTTGGACAAATGCAGATGCCAAGCTTCGCCATTTCATCAACGGGTTGAAGCCCATGATTAAACATGATGTTAGATTGGCAAACCCGTGGATTACAGAGCGGCTGTGAATAAAGCTCTGCGGGCAGAACACGACTGGAAAGCAATCGATGAGGAGAGGCAGTTAAAAAGACAAGCCTTCCACCAAAATGATCGAAGAAAGTTCAAGAAACATAACAACAATCAGCAAGGGTCGCAAGGGAAAGGGCCGATTGCTGCTCAACCGATATCTACCGTTACAAATACTGGGAATAGGCCTCCTTGTCCTATTTTCAAGAAGAACCATGCGGGCCAGTGTCGTTTTGGCCAGAACGTGTGTTACACTTGTGGCAATCCAGGCCATATGTCAAGGAATTTTTCCCAGAAGCAGCAACTCATCACCAGTAGGGCATATGTGATGACCGCTGAAGAAGCTCCAGCAGATACCACCATGGTGACTGGTAGATTTATGTCGCCAGAATGTCTGCAATAGCATTGTTAGATTATTGTGCAACTCATTAATTTGTATCAGATAGATTTTCTAAGAAACCGCCGATTAAACCAGAAGAAGTAGAGATAGGATATTGTGTTCATATTCCTTCTGGAGAAAGCATTGTAACCAATTTGATATTGCAAAATATAGAACTTAAGTTCCAAGGAAATATCGTCTTCGCAGATTTGATAGTATTACCCATGCTTGAGTTTGATTTCATATTGGGAATAGATTGGTTAACCAAATACGCAGCTGTTATAGACTTTAAGCAGAGGTCTGTTCAAATTAAATTACCCAGTGGAACTTCATTTTTGTTCAAAGCCGATAAGTTTAATGGTACTTCCAAGATAATATCATTCGTTAAGGACCAGAGGTGTTTAAGCATGGGATGCCAGGGATTTTTAGTAAGTGTATTATCCTTAGAATCTGAAAAGAAAGGTAATTTGGAAGATGTGCATGTCGTAAGAGAATTTCCAGACGTCTTTTCAGCAGATGTCTCAGGCTTACCCCCAAAACGCGAATTAGAATTCACTATCGATTTAGTACCGGAAGCTGCCACAGTTTCTAAGCCTCCTTACAGACTTTCCCCTAAGGAAATGAAAGAGCTGAAAGAGGAGATCCAAGATCTTTTGGATAAACGTTTCGTCAGACCCAGCACTTCACCATGGGGAGCACCAGTGCTGTACGTGAAGAAGAAGGACTGTAGTATGCGTCTGTGTATAGACTATAGGGAATTGAATAAGCTGACGATTAAAAATAAGTATCCTCTTCCTAAGATTGATGAATTATTTGATCAGTTACAAGGAGCTGTTGTGTTCTCAAAATTAGACCTAAGGTCGGGATATCATCAGCTACGAGTGAAAGAAGCAGACGTGTACAAAACAGCCTTTAGAACCAGGTATGGAGACTATGAATTTTTAGTATGGTATCATCAGCTACGAGTGAAAGAAGCAGACGTGTACAAAACAGCCTTTAGAACCAGGTATGGAGACTATGAATTTTTAGTTATGCCCTTTGGAGTAACTAATGCGCCATCAGTTTTCATGGATTTAATGAATAGAGTATTTCAACCCTTCCTCGACAAATTTGTCATCGTGTTCATAGACCATATACAGATTTACTCAACGAACAGAAGTGAGCACGAAAATCACCTTAGAGAAATTTTGCAGATCTTAAGGACTAAGCGGTTGTTTGCGGAAATTCAGTAAGTGCGAATTTTGGATTGAGAAGGTTGTATTTTTGGGTCATATTATTTCGAAGAATGGAATAGAAGTAGATCCTTCAAAAGTAGAGGCTGTTCATGAATGGCCTGTGCCTAAGAGTGTAACAGATGTCCGTAGTTTCTTAGGACTTGCAGGTTATTATCGAAAATTTATTGAAGGATTTTCCAATATTGCTGTTCCATTAACCGCCTTCACTAAGAAAGATGTTAAGTATGATTGGACTCCAGAATGTCAATCACAATTTGAGAAATTAAAATCAGCCCTGATTGAAGCTCCAGTTTTAACATTACCAATCGAGAAAGGAAATTTTGTAATTTATACAGATGCATCAAAGATAGGACTAGGAGCTGTTTTGATGCAAGATAAGAAGGTGATCGCTTATGCTTCTAGACAGCTGAAGGTTCATGATAAAAATTACCCTACACATGATTTAGAGTTAGCAGCAGTGGTTTTCGCATTAAAGATCTGGATACACTATCTTTATGGAGAAAAATGCGAAATTTTCACAGACCATAAGAGCCTTAAGTATTTCTTTACCCAGAAAGAGATGAACATGAGACAAAGGAGATGGATCGAATTGGTTAAAGATTATGACTGTGTAATTAGCTATCACCCAGGTAAAGCTAATGTAGTAGCTGATGCTTTAAGTAGAAGAAACGTGGGTTTAGCTCATATTTCTGTTCAGATCCCTTTAGCAAGAGAAATCAATCGATTCGAACTAGAAATAATTACAAAGAAGAATGCAGCAAGTTTATCAGTACATACAATCCAGTCCACTTTAAAGGATCGAACTCGAGAAGGTCAAGCGAAATATGATCAGCTGCAGAAATGGAAGAAGCAGGACAAAGACAGAGGAAGAAATCTTTATACACTTGAAGGGGAAATTGTGAAATACCAGAATAGATTGTGGGTACCGCGCACAATGGTTTGCGCATTGAAATTATGAATGAAGCCCACAATACGCCATATTCAATTCACCCAGGAGGAAAAAGATGTTTAGAGATTTACAACATCTGCTTTGGTGGCCAGGGATGAAGAGAGACGTCTGTAAATTCGTTTCTGAGTGTTTAACATGCCAGGAAATTAAAGCAGAACATTAGAGACCAGCTGGGATGTTAAAACCGCTCCCTATACCAGTTTGGAAGTGGGACAATATTGCGATGGATTTCGTTGTAGGATTACCCAGAACCATTCAGGGATTTAACGCAATTTGGGTTATCATTGATAGATTGACTAAGTCTACACATTTCCTACCTGTTAAAACAACATATGATTTGAATAAATATGCAGAGTTGTACATCAAGGAAATAGTTAGACTTCATGGGATACCAAGTTCAATAGTATCTTATCGAGATCCCAGATTTACTTCGAGATTCTGAAAAAGTTTACACCAAGCCTTAGGAACTAAATTAACTTTCAGTACAGCGTTCCATCCTAAAACAGATGGACAATCGGAAAAAGTTATCCAAGTACTGGAATATTTGTTACGGGCGAGTGTTTTTGACTTTTCAGAAAGTTGGGATTCTAAACTACCGCTGGTTGAATTCACCTACAACAATAGTTACCAAGCTTCGATAGAAATGGCACCATACGAAGCTCTGTATGGAAGAAAGTGTCGTTCACCAATCCATTGGGATGTTGTAGGTGAAAGGACTGAGATAGGACCAGATATTGTAGAACAGACTGCTGAAGCAATTAAAAGAATACGTGATAGAATGAAGACTGCACAGAGTAGACAGAAGAGCTATGCAGATAGCCAGTGTAGGGATATAAATTTCGAAGTAGGGGATAATGTATTCCTAAAGATATCACCAATGAAGGGTGTAATAATATTTGGCAAAAAGGTGAAGCTAAGTCCCAGATTTATAGGACCATATCAGATTTTGGAGAAAGTTGGGACATTAGCTTATCGGTTGGCATTACCTCCAACTATGTCTGCTGTTTCAGCACTTAGGAAATATATTGCGAACCCTTCGCATGTACTTAGATACGAACCTATTCAGTTAGCATCAGACTTAACTTACGAAGAATTACCAGAGAAGATTATTTCCAAAGAAAACCGTAAGTTGAGAAACAGAACTATCCCTATGATTAAGGTTCAGAGGGTAAATCACATTGAAAGAGAAGCTACGTGGGAAGTCGAATCGGACATGCAGAAAAGCTATCCAAACCTCTTTAAGTAAGTAATTTCGGGGAAAAAATTCTTTTAAGGGGGGGTAGATTGTAACGCCCAGCCATTTTTATGAGCCACAATTAGAAAGTTATAAGAGTTGAGGGATTACATTGAAATGCTAATCTATTTATTCAAATTTCAGACGTTGGAGTACAAGTGCAGCAGCTGTTTAGACAGTTATGGCAAGACAATTGAATCCTTATGTTTTTAACTAAAATGGTTCGGTTTCACTTTGCATCAGATTTTGTTTTAAATAGAGTAGCGCTTTTAAAAGATTTTGGCATATTGATTAATCGTGTTTCTTTACTTAGGAATTTTAAATCATATGTATATAGGATGTTAGCTGTTTCATGCATCATACTTTCAAAACACATTTCTTTAAGCGGAGCTCTCTCAAATAAACTCAACAAAAAGCCTTTTAAAGATTTTCGTAGGAGACGATCGGAGTGTTAGTAATTTGCTGGATTTATACTGTGATTTGTGCTTAAGAATTCAGGAAAGTAAACTCTGTTTCTTGCTCACTCAGTGAAAGCATATATTCAATTCTGTTTGCATGATATATGAGTTTTTAAAGACTTGAAGTTATGCTTCGGCTGTTCTTCAAAACCAGAAAAGTTCATGCTCTGTTTTTATGAAAGGTACGTTCCTACTGTAATTTGATCCAGAAATATTTTAGAAAATGGTTTGATGATGTTCGTCCAGTATTTTTTGAGTGTTCTTTAGATATTTAATCGAAGTAGCTCACAATTAGCTTCTTCGATTATTTCCAGAAATTTCTTGAGATATTTAAATTCTTCAGACGAAGGAAACTGTTGTGATTCATGTTCATCCCTACGGTTAAGACTGAAATCTGGTTCTTAAACCAACAACTGATATGTCAATATTGAAAATATTCTAAGTGTTGTATTTAGCTGTTGGCAGCTTCTACATGGTTAATGTTCATCAGCTGTTGCATTTGTTGGTCAGCTGTTGTATGTTATTGTTTGTATTCAGTGGTTTTCAGATGTCGCATTGTTCGAGTTCAGTAATTGTGATCAGCCGTTGTACTATTTCATCTTCAGCTGTTGCTTTATGTTCGACTGTTGTCAGCTGTTGTTTTGTTAATCCTCGGCTGTTGTCAGCATTTGCATTAGTTCATGTACAACTGTTACCTCGTTGGCACTCATCTGCTGTCAGCTGTTGCGTTGTTTTAACAGTGCTCAGCTATTGGTTTGTTCAACAACTGAAATTCTTTATTTAAGTTGCGTTGAATCCGACATTGACCAATAGGTATTTGAATATTTCCCTTCTTTCGATGTTCATTTCTTCAACAGATAGTTACTGTTCATTTCTTCTACAGATAGTTACTGTTCATTTATTCATCAGATAGTTACTGTTAATTTTCTTCAACAGATAACGAAATCCAGAATTTGATTCCTTATTCATTTCCACTTCAATTTAAATGAATTATTCGATTTAACTGACAGATTCAAGTAGTAAAGTTATTCAATTTTCATCTTCGCAAGTATTACAGAGAATCCTCAACCATTTCCAGAACATCATCGAACAACGAAAATCAGTAAATCGTACAAGAGAAAGTAAAACAGATATTACGAAAGAAAGGAAAGGGCAGAACATTGTTTTAGAAATGTTTTAAGTTATGACGAAAAAAAGGGTCACCAGAGGGAGGGTGAGTGCGCGTGTGAGGATTGAGAAATTCAAATTTAGAATTTTCAGATTTCAGATTTGAGATTTTTGGTGAAATCTCATTTGATTTCAGATCTCTCGGGGAGTTGTTCAGATTTTACTCGCAGGAATTATCGGGTGAAATCTGTGCAAGAATTGGAGTCGCCCTTAGCGTCTAGAGGTGAAAAGCTGTCGTTTTGGTGGATTCTGGTGGAGTGAGTGTAGGACCGAGCGCTTGCCGCTTTACCAAAAGCTATAGCTGGTGGTAACGATGCAACTCCAATCTTTTAAACCGTATAGCAACACAAGCGCCACGGTTCGATCGCTCTACCTAGGCAGGGAGGTGGTAACGGTGAAACTCCAATCTTTTAAACCGTATAGCAACACAAGCGCCACGTTTCGATCGCTCTACCTAGCAGGGGCAATTATTGCACCTCAACAGTGAGAGATCTGCCAGGGAGAGAGAGATCTGATAGTTGAGTTTGGCGCTAGAATCTATACACAGTCGTTTCGCAATTTCAGATGTCTCGCTTGAAGATGGGATCTGGTTGGCGGTGTAAGCAGACGTCAACGCGGGTCAACGCTATTGGAGTGTTGCGAGATATCTGATAGCGCTAGCGTGTGACATGAGCAGATGTCATGTTGGCCAATTACGGAGTTGACTGCTGTTGCATTAGCGTGTACAGATGAGAGATCTGTTTCAGTGGTGTTGAATGCTAGCGAAGGTACGTGTGTAGAGATCTGATTCAGCGATGAGCGTTAGTTATGTTTCAGATGTCTCAGGTGCGACGTCGTTTCGTTAAGTGGTGCGTCGTCGTTTTGGCTAGTGAACGCTTAGTATGTTTTGAACTGTGCGAGCGGAGGGATCTGATACATGTTAACGTTGGAGCGTTCAAATGTCACCTGTACGATGTCGTTTGGTTTAGCGCGCGAGTGTTAGCATTAGCTCTATGAAATCTGATGGGTTTTAAGCGCTGTTCGAGGAATCCGGTTGGCTCTAGGATTTGTTGCAGGAATCTGTTTTCGTCGGTGATTGACTTATTCAGTAGCTTTTGAGTTGAGGATTTATAATGAAAGTGTTGAGTTACACATAGAATATTTTTCAACCCGATATTTCTTATCCTCTTCTCTTTTGAAACCCTCGACTTACACTGTGTTAGAGTAGATGCCCAACTAGCCAACTTGTGGCGTGTGGGTTTATAGACTCTTGTATGAAACAATCTTTATATATGATATTCGCATTTATCCATATGGCATTCTTTACTTTCATTGTGTGTATAATGATTTACAATTGCGTTGATTAAAGACCTAGAATAAACCAAAGCGTATGTTAGATGTGATAGTGGGTATGACGGCTATCAGGAAACACATCTAATAGTCGCTGTGTGTTCTGAACATGTTCCTAGTCGATTGGGCCGTCAAAATGAGGATAAGGCCGCCCGAGTTCGAGACTAGTATCTGCGAAGCGAAGTACCATGTTTTATTGGTAGGGAACATTGTGATGTTCTGAGCATGCAGATAGATAGTGACCTGGTGATCTATCGAACTACCCTCCTTCGGACTTTCCAAGTGGTTACCATTTGTCGAGTGGATAAGTCCGAGGTCTTGGTTGTACTGATTAGTCCTCACGACTCGAAACGTCATTGAGACTCTACATGATAGGCGTCTCACTTTGACCCGTTTGCCTACTCACTTGGGGTCATAAGGCATCGGGATTGGGTGAGACCCCGATGCATGTAGGAGTCGATGCATCGTTGTCGCCGCTCGCAGACATGCGTGGATATCCTATGCTATCTGAGGGGATAATAGTGTATAAATCTCTGGCCAGAGTACTAGAGGTGTTTTAGGTAAATGTGTTTACCTAGTTACACTCGCGATGTCACTATTCGATCTCCAAGATGTATGCATAGCTATCGGATCTATAGCGACTCTCGATTTACCAATGGTCGTGATCTGATCGGGATATATGGATTGAAAGGAACGTACT
>KQ994493.1:300712-313192 GCA_001598015.1 Dorcoceras hygrometricum
AAATTTGACTTTATCGACAAAATGCGATTTTATTATAAAATGCGATTTTATGACTAAAATATGATTTTACGATAAATAATAGGATTATTTAAATTATGCATGTTAATTAGATTAATTGCATGATTGGGATGATCGAGAGCCGTGCCCAATGTGTTAGGTGTATGCAATAGGTTTTGTATGATTTCGGTTTGTAAATATTTGATTATCATTTAAAGTGGGCCTGTTTGTGGCCCGTTCCCACCCCTTGATAAATGTATCCTTTATTTGTCATAGTAAATTTAAATGTAAATTACTAGATTTAGTGGGAGGACATCCGAAGATGGTGGAGATGACGATCAAGATATTGAAGACCGAAGATCTGTAAAACCTTAAAGCTTTGTAATAGGATTGCATTGCATATTGCATTACCCCTAGGATTGGACCCAGGTCCGTGGCTGGCAACCACGGACCGCATAGCTCTCGCGATCGATCATCCCAATATTAATTTATATATGTTGATATATAGATTAGTTGAATCCGCATATTGCATGTTTTAAATTTGATTTAAATATGCATGAGACCAAAATTTTTCAAAAATAAAATCCCTCGTCTTAAATATGATTTAAAACTTATATCAAGATAAAATGTTTATTCGATAAACGAAAGGGTATTTAAAATTGTTTAAATTTCCCTACCTTCCATCAACAATGGGTGTACGTCGATGCTACCCGTATACATGGCCCGGCTCATATTATTGAGGGGGTCATGTATGCCGGAAAGCTGTCCACGCCATTGACAACTGTTGTGAGTCGGCTGGAACTCCTTTTAACGTTGGATCATATTATTGGGGACGTTAAGGGGACCGTTCTTCAAGACTCAACATTGATGGGTCAGTCTTGACACGTGATAGTAAACGGCGTCATATTATTGGGCCCTTACTGGACGTGAGGTGAATACATGGAGGTTGCACCGGTTGCAATCGGAAACTACCTTTTGGGGGTCATGGATGGCTGATATTATTCGGGTCCATGATCGCCTGATTGGCCTCCGTGTACCCACTAAAGAAACCTGTTTTCTCGATTTCATTAGAGGGTGGTGAAATCGTTAAAATAGTGGGAGGGTAATTCATAAAACTTAACGACCATGTTTTATGTCTTAGCGTTTATTTTATATAGTTAGTAATGCATGTCTATTTTCTTTTCAGTAAAACTGCTTTATAAAATAGTTTCGATGAAAAACCCGCTCGCTGCTATACTGGATAGCAACAGGTTCACCGGTCTGAACTACCAAGACTGGCTCCGCAACCTTAATCTTGTATTGGCTTCGGAGAAGCTCCTCTATACGATAGACAAGTGCCCTCCGGATGAAACCCCTGCCGATATCAGCCCTGAGGAGCTGATCACGCTTAATCAATGGCGGGACGATGAGGTTAAAGCTCGATGCTATGTGATGGCATCGATGTCCAATGAAATGCAACGGCGCTTTGAGAAGACAAAGTATGCCTCTGCCATACTATTTCATCTCAAGGAACTGTACGGAGAGAACTCTCGACATGAGATGTTCACGGCTTTCAAGGAGCTGATGACGAGCCGCATGCGCGATGGGACTTCGGTCCGCGAGCATGGGGTTCGTATGATTGGGCTCGTTGAGAAGCTGTCGGGCCTTGATATCACGCTTCCACACGAGCTGTCGGTGGATGTACTTGTTCTCTCACTACCCGCTGCATTTGACCCCTTTGTGGTCAACTTCAACATGAACAAGCTGGAGGCCACCCTTGAAGAGGTGGTTAACATGCTTGTAGTGTTTGAAGGGACTATCAAGAAGGACAAACCCGTCCTCCTTCTGGGTTCTTCTTCCTCTGCGAAGAAGGGGCTCAGACGCAAGAGCAAGAAGTGTTCTGCTCCTGCAAAGGAGGAAAAGTCTGCCATGAAGCCAAAGGCAAGGGCTTCTAAGCCAAACAAGAGCGAGGATGTTTGCCACCACTGCCACAAGCCTGGGCATTCGAGGAGGAACTGCAAAGAGTACCTCGAGCAGTTGCGAACTGCAAAAGGTATGTTCTATATTGAAATAAATATGTCTCTAAATTCAACTTCTTGGGTACTCCGGATGTGGATCTCATATATGCAATGATTTGCGAGTGATGACAAGAAGTCGACGTATTACAGAGGGTGAGACCCACTTCAGGCTAGGCAATGGAGCAAGAGTTGCTGCAGTAGCTATAGGAGATGTTTATTTATTTCTGTCTTCAGATTTTAAGTTGTTGTTACGAGACGTTTTATTTGTTCTGAATTGATTAAAAAAATTATTTCTATTCCTATGCTTGATAGAGATGGATATTCTTGTATGTTTGCTAATTCGATTTGCAATATTTACAAGAATGAATGTTTAATTGGAATTGGAGAACGGAAAAACGATTTATACACCTTAAAATTAAAATACGTTCCAACTCGCGATGTCGAAGCACATACAACAACGATTAAACGGAAACACGATAACTTGAACCCAGCACAACTTTGGCACGCTAGGTTAGGTCATATTTCTCTAAGTAGGATGAACAAGTTAGTTAAGAGTGATTTGTTTGATCTGTCAGACATTAACTCTCTACCGACTTGTGAATCTTGTCTTAAGGGAAAGATGACCAAGCAACCCTTCAAGGGCAAGGGTGAGCGTGCTCAAGGCCTATTGGATTTGATCCATACTGATGTGTGCGGCCCGTTTAGTATTGGTACTAAATACGGTCACACATACTTCATCACCTTTACCGACGATTACTCTAGGTATGGGTACTTGTACTTGATGAAGTACAAGTCTGAATCCTTTGAAAGGTTCAAAGAATTCAAGGCTGAAGTAGAAAATCAGTTAGGCAAAAGTATTAAAGCACTTCGATCCGATCGAGGTGGTGAATACTTAAGTGCTGAATTTCAAGACTATTTGAAAGAGAATGGGATTCTCTCACAGTGGACCCCTCCGACCACACCACAATGCAATGGTGTAGCGGAGCGTCGTAATCGGACCTTGTTGGACATGTTTCTATCTATGATGAGCTTCACTGAGCTTCCCACCTCGTTTTGGGGCTACGCGCTCGAAACGGCGGTAATGTTGTTGAACAATGTCCACACCAAGGCAGTGGATAAGACTCCGTATGAGATATGGATGGGCAAACCACCCAAGTACTCATACATGAGGATTTGGGGATGTCCTGCTTACGTGAAGCAGACAGTGGGAGATAAGCTGGATACGAGATCCATCTTATGCTACTTCATTGGGTATCCAAAGAATTCCATTGGATACTATTTCTACTATCCCAGCGAAACAAAAGTGTTTGTTTCTAGGAATGCCACCTTTATGGAAAGGGAATTTCTACTTGATAGAAAGGGAAAGATAGTAGAACTCGAAGAGGTTCGAGATCCAATCGAAGTACCAGGTGAGTCTCCTGCACCTTCAGAGCCAGTACCAGAAATGGTCGCACCTAGGAGATCCGAAAGGATTCCTAGAGCTCCTGAGAGATATGGTTTTCTCCTTGAAGATGATCAAGGTGATCAAGTTGTTGGATCCGATCCAAGAACATTCAAGGAGGCAATTTCCGATGCTGATTCTAACTTATGGCTTGAAGCAATGCAGTCTGAGTTTGACTCAATCCATGCTAACCAACTTTGGACTCTTGTTAATCCTCCCGAAGGAATTGTTCCTATTGGGTGCAAATGGGTATACAAGAGGAAACTTGGGCCTGATGGTAAGGTAATGACCTACAAGGCACGACTGGTCGCGAAAGGTTACACTCAAAGGCAAGGTGTTGACTATGATGAAACCTTCTCGCCAGTCGCAATGTTCAAGTCAATCAGAATCTTGTTAGCCATAGCCGCATGGTACGACTATGAGATATGGCAAATGGATGTGAAAACTGCGTTCCTTAATGGAAACATTAAGGAAGAGATCTATATGACGCAGCCTGAGAGTTTCACATCTGTTGGAAGCGAGCATAAGGTATGCAAGCTTCAGAGATCGATCTACGGTCTCAAACAAGCATCGCGAAGTTGGAACCTGAGATTCGATGAAACAATTAAGGAATTTGGTTTCATCAAGAATCCCGAGGAGCCATGTGTCTATAAAAAGGTAGTTAAAAGCGCTGTGGCTTTCCTCGTGAAGGACATGGGTGAAGCATCCTATTATTCTTTGGAATACAGATCTATCGGGATAGATCTAAACGGATGCTCGGACTCACCCAAGCTACCTACATCGATACCATACTTAAGAGGTTCTCTATGGAAGAGTCCAAGAGAGGACACCTACCTATGTGCCACGGGGTCACTCTATCCAAGTCTATGTGTCCAAAGACTGATGAGGAGATAGAGAGTATGGCACGTGTACCATATGCCTCGGCAATAGGTAGTATAATGTATGGCATGATCTCGACTAGACCGGATGTCGCATATGCTCTGAGTGTCACGAGCCGCTACCAGGCAAACCCCGGCCAATTGCATTGGAAGGCTGTGAAGGATATTCTTAAGTACTTACGAAGGACTAAGAATATGTTCATGGTCTATGGGGGTGGTGAACTGAAACTGGAAGGCTACACTGATTCTAGCTTCCAGTGTGACGTGGATGATTCGAAATCAACCTCTGGATTTGTATTCATGTTCAATGGTGGTGCTGTCTCTTGGAAGAGTTCCAAGCAAGACACCATCGCGGATTCAACCACTGAGGCTGAGTAAATTGCAGCATCAGCTGCTGCTAAGGAGGCCGTTTGGATAAGGAATTTCGTCCAAGAGTTGGGCGTCATTCCTAATGGAGTTGGTCCAGTCCCGGTGTACAGCGACAACACGGGTGCCGTTGCGCAAGCAAAGGAGCCTAGGTCTCACCAAAGATCCAAACATATACTGAGGAAATACCACATAATCCGGGATATTGTGGCTAGTGGTGAGATTGCAGTTGAGAGAGTCGCCTCTACGGACAACATTGCTGATCCACTTACGAAGCCCTTGCCAGGACCCTTGTTTGAAAAACATCGCGAAATAATGGGACTGCGTCTGATGAGTAGTTGGCTTTAGGGCAAGTGGGAGATTGTTAGAGTAGATGCCCAACTAGCCAACTTGTGGCGTTTGGGTTTATAGACTCTTGTATGAAACAATCTTTATATATGATATTCGCATTTATCCATATGGCATTCTTTACTTTCATTGTGTGTATGATGATTTACAATTGCGTTGAGTAAAGACCTAGAATACACCAAAGCGTATGTTAGATGTGATAGTGGGTATGACGGCTATCATGAAACACATCTAATAGTCGCTGTGTGTTCTAAACATGTTCCTAGTCGATTGGGCCGTCAAAATGAGGATAAGGCCGCCCGAGTTCGAGACTATCTGCGATGCGAAGTACCATGTTTCATTGGTAGGGAACATTGTGATGTTCTGAGCATGCAGATAGATAGTGACCTGGTGATCTATCGAACTACCCTCCTTCGAACTTTCCAAGTGGTTACCATTTGTCGAGTGGATAAGTCCGAGGTCTTGGTTGTACTGATTAGTCCTCACGACTCGAAACGTCATTGAGACTCTACATGATAGGCGTCTCACTTTGACCCGTTTGCCGACTCACTTGGGGTCATAAGGCGTCGGGATTGGGTGAGACCCCGATGCATGTAGGAGTCGATGCATCGTTGTCGAGGATTCACCGCTCGCAATGTGTTTACCTAGTTACACTCGTGATGTCACTATTCGATCTCCAAGATGTATGCATAGCTATCGGATCTATAGCGACTCTCGATTTACCAATGGTCGTTGATCTGGTCGAGATATATGGATTGAAAGGGCCGTACTGTACGCTAACCACGATCAACTGGTTCTTGCAGGCACTATCAGTGATACCTAGGGGATCATGGGGCGATGTTGCTAGACGCTTTACCATGATCCGATGGGTAAGTCCGGGATTGTGATTCCGGAGCCACAATGGTTGTGGGCCCACGGCTAGCTGTATCCCTGAACCATTGAGGGTCACACAAGTACTAGATTCGAGATTCCCGCACGGATACTCAGCTCAATGTGTTGAGCATACAAAGAGAACTTTGGGAGTGCGACTTCGTAAAAAGTCAACAGAGGTCAAATCGTGATTTGCCGATGTTGAGGGGCAAAACGGTCATTTTGCACTGGGGTTCTGAAAAATTGTTTTTCAGATCATAGTATTCAGTTTTGGAAACTGAGACAATCGGTCCGATCTGATCGGCGATCGGAGTTATAATGAAGTCTCGGTGATGGGGATGAACTGAATGTTCATCCATTGGACCCGGGCCCGTTGGGCCGGTCCAAGTCCATTCTTAATTCTATTTAATTAAGGCTAGACTTCATGACTTAACAACTCATTATTGCAAACCCTAACCCTAAGCACAAAACCGTCGCCCCCTCTCTTCCCAAGCCCTCACGCCGTCGCCGCCGTGCGCCGCCGCCGCTTCGTCGGAAAATTGTTTCCGGCCTAGTTTTTTGAGTAGAATCCATTGGCGATAAAATCCTTCAGCCTTATAGTGCAGGCTGATTGGAGGGAGATTGATTCCGGTCGTGGACCTGATTGACGGATCTACCGCCACCTACCGAGAAGAGCCGGGTTCTTGTAATTCCGGTTGGAGCCAGGCACAAGTGCCAGCAAGGTATTCTTTTAAACACCCTATGAATGTCATAGTTTGTTTTGTATTACTCGTATTGATCGTCTCCCGTCAACTGTTATTTTTGTTCTTCCGCTGCCTCGCCGGGTGGCGCGATCCCGATCCCGACACACTGTTCATTCGAACATTTCTCCGTTAGATTCCCATCGTTTCCAGCCTTTGTTTTTGACGATTTTGGTGGCGCTGAACTCCCATTGTTTAGCTCTTTCGATCGCTACCCATTTGAGGCTCTGAATCACCACTGGAGAAGAAGTGCGAAGTTGCTGTGTCTTCGTGCCGTGAAGTCTGTAGTTCCTCTGTTGTTGTAAGCTTCTGGGTAAGCATCTCTTGTTGAATTGAACTTTGTTCTTGTAGTTAATGCCTGCGTGGGTGTATGGAACTTGAGTAGAGTTCTGGCCGTAGGTGTTAGAGTGTACAGGTTCAGATTTGAGTTGAGATATTAGATACCTTGTACAGATTTCAGCTTCCAGGGAGTCTCTGCCGTGTTGCCGACGCTGGAGAGATCTGTTTTGCTTAGGCCGTGAGGTTGCAGCGCCTGGTGAGAAATCTGTGAGGTAGAAATCAGCTGCTGGAGGTATGAATTGAGCAAGATTTCAGCAGTCTTATATCAGATTTGTGATATATCTTTCGGATTTCAGCTGATATGAATTGTGTATTGCTCACTGAATGATTTTGTGCTCATATCTGTTTATTTGCGTGTGAATTTTATGCATTGATAAGCATGATTCTGCTGTGCATTCACGCATTTCATATTGAGCCTACTTTCTTTGGATACCGATGATCGCTGAGTCGCGATGTGCCGGCTGAGTCACCGTGCTGGGAATCCAATGTCGTCACAGAGTCGTGATAGCCAGCTGAGTTGCTGTGATTTGGATTCTGATTGATGATTGAGATTTTATTGCACAGCTGAGTCGTTGTGCCTTGACTACCTATGATTCTTGGTAGCCCGTTCATGCATTGCACGATTGATATATTGCATTGTCTGATATGATAGATGCTTTTATTGTGCTCTTCGTACTGAGGCTTGACCTCGTATTTCTTTTCCTGCGTTAGTGTTGTTTGGGTCTGTGTTACCCATTTGCTGGATCTTCATGTGACCAAGCTGGACTGAGCGAAGCGCCAGCTGGTCGATCCCCGTTTCCTTGAGTCACAGTCTATTTTATTATGTATTGAACTGGGGGATGCCCCGTGTTTCTATGTATTTGGGGATCTATTGTTGATTTAAGACTTGTATTATCTGTTGTGTATGAGGTTGAGTTAACTCGTATTTTGAGTATTGATATTTTGAATGATGATTTTGAGTTCAGGCCCATATTGTTTCGAAAAATTTTTAAGCCCTATTTTACTCTTCCGTGATTTTGTGCTTGATTGTGCTGTTATCTTGAGTGATTAGCACGGGGCCTGACATTTTTGGTATCAGAGCTTAAACTGGGATAAGCTCGATTTCTTTTGATCACACTCGAGTCTAGGCACAGAGTTTTGATTTTCTTTTTGATTGACTCTGTGACTTATGTGATCATTTATCTGTCTTTGATATATCTGCTGTGAGATCTTACCTCTAGATTCGTTTTAGATGCCACCGAGGATAGGTAGAGGTAGGACTACTAGACGTACCGCGGAGGAGTCTACGACCTCGGCAAGCGATGAGGGCAATCAGCAGGTTGAGAATGTTACTAGACGGATAGGTGAGATGGAGTTGGTCTTAGCTAGGTTTCAGCGGACGAACCCTCCGACGTTTTCTGCTGCCGATGGTGGTACGATGGCTGAAGCTTGGTTAGTTCAGATGGAGGAGTTGTTCGATACTCTGGAGTACGCTCCCGAGAAGAGACTGATCTAGCGGTGTTGCAGCTGAGAGACAATGCACAGCGCTGGTGGAGAGGTACTTCTCGTATCCTTCGAGATAGTGGGGTTGTGATCACTTGGGAGAGCTTCTGTGAGGCGTTCCTGTTAGAGTAGATGCCCAACTAGCCAACTTGTAGCGTGTGGGCTTTATTGCTCTTGTGTATAACGATCTTTATTTATGAAATACGCATTTCTTTCCTGGCATTCTTTATTTTCATTATGTTATAATGTTAACAATTGTGTTGGATAAAGACCTAGAATGCACCATAGTGTATGTTAGATGTGATAGTGGATATGATGGCTATCATGAAACACATCTAATAGTCACTGTGTATTCTGAACTCGTTCCTAGTCGATTGGGCCGTCAAAATGAGTATAAGGCCGCCCGAGCTTGAGACTAGCATCTGCGATGTGAAGTACCATGTTTCATTGGTAGGGAACATTGTGATGTTCTGAGCATGTAGGTGGATAGTGACCTGGTGGTATATCGAACTACCCTCGTTCGGACTTTCCAAGTGGTTACCATTTGTCGAGTGGATAAGTCCGAGGTCTTGGTTGTACGGATTAGTCCTCACGACTCGAAACGTCATTGAGACTCTACATGATAGGCACCTCACTTTGACCCGTTTACCGACTCATTTGGGGTCATTAGGTGGCGGGATTAGGTGAGGTCCTGATGCATGTAGGAGTCGATGCTTCGTTGTCGAGTACTCACCACTCATTTTTATGCGTGGATATCCTATGCTATCTGAGGAGATAATAGTGTGATAAATCTCTGGACAGAGTACTGGATGATTTTTAGGTAAATGGGTTTGCCTAGTAACACTCGCGATGTCACTATTTGATCTCCAAGATGTATGCATAGCTATTGGATCTCTAGCGACTCTCGATTTACCAATGGTCGTTGATCTGATCGGGATATATGTGTTGAAAGGACCGTACTGTACGCTAACACGACCAACTTGTTCTTGCAGGCACTATCAGTGATACCTAGGGGATCATGGGGCGATGTTGCTAGGCGCTTTACCATGATCCGATGGGCAAGTCCGAAATTGTGATTTCGGAGTCGCAATGGTTGTGGGCCCACGACTAGCTTTATCTCTGAACCATTGAGGGTCACACAAGTACTGGATTCACGATTCCTGCACGGAAACTGAGCTCAATCTATTGAGCATAGGAGGAGGAATTTAGGGAGTGCGACTTCCTGAAAGTCAACAGGGGTCAAATTGCGATTTCCCATTGTTGAGGGGCTAAACTGCAATTTTGTACTAGGTGTTTTCACATCATAATACTCAGTTTTTGGAAACTGTGTAGATCGTTCTGATCAGATCGTCGATCAGAGTTATGATGAGGCCACGGTGAAAGGGATGAACCGAATGTTCATATGTTGGTCTGGGCCCGCCCCAGGTCAAATGGGCCGGTTCAAGCCCATCACCCTATACTAATAATGGTCTAGGGTTGTATTGACAACAACATAACAACACACAAACCCTAGACCTAGCTAGCGCCGCCCCTCCTCTCAAAAACACCTCTCGGTCGTCGACCACCTCTTGCGCCGCCGTTGATCGTGTGATCGGACTTGTTCCGATCACCTTGACGAGGAGATTCCGTCCGTGGCAAATTCGTCAGATCTTCTAGTGCAGACTGAAGAAGGAGTACTGATTCCAGTCGTGGACCGGATTGAGGAGATCTACCGCCGCCTACCTTGAAGTGCCAGATTCCCTGTGAATCTGGTCGGAGCCGGGCGCCTAGACGCCAGCAAGGTGACATATCAAACATCCTATGTATGTTTAATTGTTGTTATTATTATGTATTGAACGATTCCCGGTGCAAAATTTTGAAACTTCCGCTGCGCCCTGGGAAACGGGATTCGGATCCGCCCCTGCGCCAACAGTTTCGACAGGAGTATACCTCGGAGTCTTTCTATAACAATTGCGAGCGGGAATTCGACAACCCGAAGCAGGGTAACATGCGAGTGGCTGAGTATGCCCGACAGTTTTCTGCTCTTTTGATCTATGTGCCACACGTAGCCAACCAGGAGAGGACGAAGAGGAACAAATTTCTGAAAGGCTTGAGGCTTGATCTGTACCGGATGGTTTTGTCTGGTTCACCTGCGACCTACATAGAGGCAGTGAACCGGGCAGTGGACGGCTGTTTTGTCTTCTAGGTTATGTTTCGGGCCCGTCCCGGGAAGCCCATGAAGTTTTCGGGCCAATATTTGATATTGGGCCATTTTGATCGGAACAAAAAATTGATTTTGGAATTTTTGAGATTTTGGGCCTAAAATTATTTTAAACCCAATATGATGCAATTAAAATTAACAAAATGTGATTTTATTTATAAAATATGATTTTATAATTAAAATATGATTTTGTTGGAAATTATCAAATTTGATTTGATTATTTAATTTATGTCAATTATATGAATTAATTTCATGTTTGGGATGATCGAGAGCCGTGCCCAATGTGTTAGGTGTATGCTATGTTTTGCGATTTTGGTTGTAAATATTGTTGATATCATTTATATAGTGGGCCTGGTTTATGGTCCGTTCCCACCCCTTTAAATTGATCCCAATGTGTCATGGATATTTAAGTGTAATATTAGATTTAGTGGGAGGATATTTGAAGATGGTGGAGTTGATGATCAAAGATATTGAAGACCGAAGATTTGTAAAACCGGAAGCTAATGTAATAGGATTGCATTGCATACTGCATTTCACCTAGGACTGGACCTAGGTCCGTGATTGCCAACCACGGACCGCATAGCTCTCTCTATCGATCATCCCAAAGTTTATATATATGCGATATATGTTTTTTGAATCCGCATTTTAAATTATGATTTAAAATTAATGAGACCAAATTTTCAAAATTAAAATCCCTCATTTTAAATATGATTTAAAATTGATATCAAGATTAAAAGTTTATTCGGATTCATATTATTGAGGGGGTCATGTATGCCGGAAAGCTATACACGTCATTGACACTCGCTGTGAGTTGGTTGGAACTCCCTTTAACATTGGCTCATATTATTGGGGACGTTAAGGGGACCGTCCTTCACAACTCGACATTGATGGGTCATCTTGACATGTGATAGTAATCGTCGTCATATTATTGGGCCCTTACTGGACGTGAGGTAAATACATGGAGGTTGCACCGGTTGCAATTGGGCTCTACCTTTTGAGGATCATGGTTGGCTGATATTATTCGGGACCATGATCGCTTGATTACTCTGTGTAATCACTAAGGAAACATGCTTTCTCGATTTCATTAGAGGGTGGTGAAATCGTTAAAATAGTGGGAGGGTAATTCATAAAACTAAATGACCTTGTTTTATGTCTTAGCGTTTTTCATATATAGTTAGTAATGCATGTTTGTTTTTCTTTTCAGTATAAAATGCTTATAAAATGTCTTCGATCAAAAATCCACTTGCTGCTATACTGGAAAGCAACAAGTTCACTGGTCTGAACTACCAAGACTGGCTTCGAAACCTCAATATTGTATTGGCTTCGGAGAAGCTCCTCTACACGTTCAACAAGAGCCCTCCGAAGGAAGCCCCGGCCGATATCAGCCCTGAGGAGCTGACAAAGCTTAACAAATGGTGGGATGATGAGCTTAAGACTCGATGCTATATGATGGCATCGATGTCCAACGAAATGCAGCGGCGTTTCGAGAAAACGGTGTATGCTGCTGACATACATCTTCATCTCAAAGAGCTGTATGGGGAGAACTCTCGGACTAAGAGGTTCACCACTGTCAAGGAGCTTATGACGAGCCGCATGTGTGATGGGACTTTGGTCCGCGAGCATGGGTTCGTATGATTGGGCTCATTGAAAAGTTGGTGGGCCTTGACATCACACTTCCACATGAGCTGTCTGTGGATTTGCTTCTCCTCTCACTTCCCGCTGCATTCGACCCCTTTGTGGTCAACTTTAACATGAAAAATCTGGAAGCCACACTTGAAGAGGTGGTGAACATGCTTGTGGTGTTCGAGGGGACCATAAAGAA
>KQ994493.1:314292-326788 GCA_001598015.1 Dorcoceras hygrometricum
TTAGGAAAAAGTATTAAAGCACTTCGATCCGATCGAGGTGGTGAATACTTGAGTGCTGAATTTCAAGACTATCTCAAAGAGAATTGGATTCTCTCGCAGTGGAACCCTCCGGCCACACCACAACTCAATGGTGTAGCGGAGCGTCGTAATCGAACCTTGATGGACATGGTTCGATCTATGATGAGCTTCACTGAGCTTTCTATCTCGTTTTGGGGCTATGCGCTCGAAACGGCGGTATTGTTGTTGAACAATGTCCACACCAAGGCGGTGGATAAGACTCCATATGAGATATGGATGGGCAAGCCGCCCAAATAATCATAAATGAGGATTTGGGGATGGCCTGCTTACGTGAAGTAGACAGTGGGAGATAAGCTGGATACTAGATCCATCTTATGCTACTTCATTGGGTATCCAAAGAATTTCATTGGATACTACTTCTACTATCCCAACGAGACAAAAGTGTTTGTTTCTAGAAATGCCACCATTTATGGAAAGGGAGTTTCTACTTGATAGAAAAGGAAAGATAATAGAACTCGAAGAGGTTTGAGAAGCATCTTAAGTACCAAGTGAGTCTCCCGCACCTCCAGAGCCAGTACCAGAAATGGTCCCACCTAGGAGATCTGAAAGGATTCCTAGGGCTCCTGAAAGATATGGTTTCCTCCTTGAAGATGATCAAAATGATCAAGTTATTGGATGCGATCCAAGAACATTCAAGGAGGCAATTTCCGATGCTGATTCTAACTTATGGCTTGAAGCAATGCAGTCTGAGTTTGACTCAATCCATGCTAACCAAGTTTGGACTCTTGTTAATCCTCCCGAAGGAATTGTTCCTATTGGGTGCAAATGGGTATACAAGAGGAAACTTGGGCCTGATGGTAAGGTAATGACCTACAAGGCACGACTGGTCGCGAAAGGTTACACTCAAAGGCAAGGTGTTGACTATGATGAAACCTTCTCGCCAGTCGCAATGTTCAAGTCAATCAGAATCTTGTTAGCCATAGCGGCATGGTACGACTATGAGATATGGCGAATGGATGTGAAAACTGCGTTCCTCAATGGAAACATTAAGGAAGAGATCTATATGACGCAGCCTGAGGGTTTCACATCTGTAGGAAGTGAGCATAAGGTATGCAAACTTCAGAGATCGATCTACGGTCTCAAACAAGAATCGAGGAGTTGGAACCTGAGATTCGATGAAACAATTAAGTAATTTGGTTTCATCAAGAATCCCGAGGAGCCATGTGTATATAAGAAGGTAGTTAAAAGCGCTGTGAAATTCCTTGTACTTTATGTTGACAACATTCTACTCATTGGGAATGATGTAGGAATGTTGCAATCAACTAAAGTGTGGTTGTCAAGTAGATTCTCGATGAAGGACATGGGTGAAGCATCCTATATTCTTGTAATACAGATCTATCGGGATAGATCGAAAAGGATGCTCGGACTCACCCAAGCTACCTACATCGATACCATACTTAGGCGGTTCTCTATGGAAGAGTCCAAGAGAGGACACCTACCTATGTGCGACGGGGTCACTCTATCCAAGTCTATGTGTCCAAAGACTGATGAGGAGATAGAGAGTATGACACGTGTGCCGTATGCCTCGGAAATAGGTAGTATTATGTATGGCATGATCTCAACTAGACCGGATGTTGCATATGCTGACGGGGTCACTCTATCCAAGTCTATGTGTCCAAAGACTGATGAGGAGATAGAGAGTATGACACGTGTGCCGTATGCCTCGGAAATAGGTAGTATTATGTATGGCATGATCTCAACTAGACCGGATGTTGCATATGCTCTGAGTGTCACGAGCAGCTACCAGGCCAACCGCGGCCAAATTCATTGGAAGGCTACACTGATTCTAGCTTCCAATGTGATGTGGATGATTCGAAGTCAACCTCTGGATTTGTATTCATGCTCAATGGTGGTGCTGTATCTTGGAAGAGTTCCAAGCAAGACACCATCGCGGATTCAACCACTGAGGCTGAGTACATCGCAGCATCAGATGCTCCTAAAGAGACGGTTTGGATAAGGAATTTCGTCCAAGAGTTGGGCGTAATCCCTGATGGAGTTGGTCCAGTCCCGGTGTACTGCGACAACACGGGTGCCGTTGCGCAAGCAAAGGACCCTAGGTCTCACCAAATATCCAAACATATACTGAGGAAATACCACATAATCCGGGATATTGTGGCTAGAGATGACATAGCAGTCGAGAGAGTCGCCACTACTGTCAGGCCTCGTGCTCACAACAGATAAACACATGCGGAAGCTATCAAAAAGTGGGTAAAATTTTCGCTTTTAGGCCCAACGGTTTGAAACATATAATTTAAAATACGACAATACGTAAAATAAGTTTACAAATTCAAAACCACCAACCATAAAACAAACATAGTTCACAACATGTATCAAACTCCCCTACGGGTACAACAACAAAGCGCAGGGCATCCCCCTGGCTAACTGATACATATATAAATATGCTATATGCAACTGGGACACACTAGCCACCTCCTGGGGCACCACCGGCTGGGTTAAAACCACGACCAGCTGTAGAACCTGGGTTTCCTAAAAACAACGCAACAAAGAAACAAACCAAGCCCCGGAGGGACATGGGGTCAAACCCCAGTACGGAGAGCAACTATACAACAGCAATAAACAGCAAGGAATAAAATGCAGATGCTATGCATGAGACGCCGAAGAACAGCGGGATGCTCGACCTACAAGGGAGCTAAAGAACTCAAACATAGCTCCAGAAATTACCAACAACAAACAGTGGCCACGGGGTGTGTTCACAGTGTGGTAGTGAGCCACTCGCCATGACACTACTCCCACCTACCAGATGTATACAACAATTCCACCTGTTGTTGCCTCGCCCATGAACTGTGGTAGTTAGCCACTCGGCGCATGGTGGCTACAGTCCCAGCAGGGAGATGAGAGTGCGGTATTGCCGCTCGCCCTCACATCCTGGTAAGAAAAAAATAACAAGGTACAAAGACTACCAAAACTGTGATGGAAAGTCATGCGTGTATGCAACATGCTGGAATACAGCCATCTAAACATATGCAACGCAGCAAGTACACAAATAGCATACAAAGTCCTCAACAGGACACAACCAAGCACGGAAATCCAAGACAGCTATCTCGCACTTCATCCAAGCTAAGTTCTTCGCTGAATTATAAGCTCAAGATCCGTACCTTAATTCCCACAAGAAACGAAGCAAGACACAGCCTGCACAAATCTGCCAAAATACACGATGCACAGATTTCAGGGAATTGCAACCAATCTCACGACCAACTCACAAATTCTCACGGCCAACTACTCAAGAGTTCATGGCTGGAATTTAAACACTAAAAACCAGCACTTAAACTAACCCATACAACTTAAAGGAAGCTTAAAACGAGGCTAGGAACAAGATCTCAAAGCTAGATCAAAAAAAAGCTACCTGCACAACGAACTCACGCACGATAAAAGCCACGTCGTGCTTTTGTTCCAGCCAACTACAGCCTTCAAAATGGGTACGAGAAGAAAGATCTTTCCAAGAGGAGTCCAACTCTACCTCAAACGTGAAAAACGGTGGCCGGAATCAACGGGAAATGGCCGGAGAAGGTCACGGTGAACAGTAACAAGGGTTTGAAGGAACAGAGGACGAAGTCGTGAGAAATATTTTCTAAGTATGGGATCTGGTGAAAAGAAACGAAGCCAACGCTTCTAATTTATAGGTGCGAGAGAGATCTGTTCAAATTAAAAGGACATGCACCGACAGAAACAGACCTCATCAACCGCGCGCTAAAACAACAACAAGACCCAAAACGACGTCGCATTGGATCACGGGGAAAACTGCTTACGTCACCAAATCTGTTCGCTATACTACTCGCGCGCCCACAACGGAAGAAAGCTACTTACGTAAGAAAATCTGCTATACAACGCAACGGGAGAAAATGCACACGTCATCAAATCTGGAAAAAACGTAACAACTACGCACGGCACCAAAAACACGGACAGGTCTTCTTACGTCAGCCACACAAAGACAACACACGTTGCTGACGTCATGAAATCTACCAACAGATTTCACCCACAAAACTCAAACCAGCAATGCTTACGTCATCCACGCTAAGCAACCACGCGATGCTGACGTCATCAAATCTGCCAAAAGATTTCACCCGAAATTCGAAAATCTCGAAATTTCCAGAATTGTTCCCAATGTGATTTTCGACCCGAAAATGTAACCCAAACATTCACAATGAAATCTAAATCACCATAAATCACTAAAACTCGATTACTTTCAACAATTAACCCTAAACACAAATCTAGGTCTCACATTTCTCCCCCACTAAAAAGGATTTCGTCCTCGAAATCAACAACACTTCAACTACTAAAACACAGTTGCAAGATACAAACCAAGAACTCGCCCAACACCGGCCAAGAGTTCAAGGTAACTGAGCAAACAATTTACATAAACTAGGGAAGAAATGCAACCAAAAGCTACAAACCACTGGAAATTTGGCTCAACAGCTACTCAAACAGATGCGGCCACTCGCGCTGCATCTTTTCTTCCAGCTCCCACGTAGCTTCTTCTCTTCCATGTTTGCTCCACTGTACCATTACCAACGGAATGGTCTTATTCCTCAACTGTTTCTCTTTCTTACCAAGAATTTGCAAAGGATATTCCTGATAGCTCAACGACTGATCTAGCTCTACCTCGTCAGTTCCAAGCACATGAGATGGATCTGGCTCATACTTCCTCAACATGGAAACGTGAAAGACTTCATGCAGAGAAGATAACTCGGACGGTAACAACAGACGATACGCTAAAGGGCCAATCCTCTCGACAATCTCATACGGACCAACGTAACGAGGGGCTAACTTTCCCAACGCAGGTTTCGCGTAGTGCGATGCTTTCGGAGAAACTTTGAGAAATACACGATCACCAACCTAAAACTCAAGAGGTCGACGCCTCTTATTCGCATAACTGGCTTGGCGATCCTGGGCAGCCTTCATCCGCTGTCTAATAAGGTCTACGTGATATTTCATCTGCTGCACAAAATCAGGGGCAGATAGCTGCTTCTCCCCTACTTCTTCCCAACACACTGGCGATCTGCACTTGCGGCCATACAAAGCCTCAAAAGGCGCCATGCCAATCGTCACCTGGTAGCTGTTATTATACGAAAACTCAACTAAAGACAACGCGTCTTGCCAACTACCTCCGAAATCCAACACAACAGCACGCAACATATCCTCTAACGTCTGGATAGTTCGCTCAGATGGTGATACGCGGTACTCATAGCCAATCTAGTGCCCAAAGCTGTTTGCAAACTCTTCCAAAACCTGGAAGTAAACCTCGGATCTCGATCAGACACGATTGAAACAGGCACACCGTGCAATCTAACAACAAAATCAACGTACAGCTTCGCCATCTTCTTCAACGAGAAGGTCATCCCATAGGGGATGAAGTGTGCAGATTTAGACAAACGGTCTACAACTACCCAAACAGCATCGCACCCTCGGCTGGAACGAGGCAAATGCGTTACGAAATCCATCGCAATGTGCTCCCAATTCCATTGGGGCACCTCTAGACTCTGCAACAGACCACCAGGTCTCATCCTTTTGGCCTTTACCATCTGGCAATTCAAACAACGAGCGACAAAACCAGCAACATCGCCTTTCAGGCCAGCCCACCAAAAGTGCGGCTTCAACGCATGGTACATCTTCCGTGCACCAGGATGAACACTATGTCTGCTACAGTGCGCTTCTCGAAGGATCTCCTCCTTTAAATCAATCAAATTGGGCACAACCAACCTGCCCCGGAAACGCAAACAACCATCGGACGAGACGGAATAGTCCTCAAGTTCGCCAGCCCTGACTTTCATCTTCAACTCGTGGATTGACGGATCGGTCCTCTGAGCTGCTCGAATGCTAGAAACAATCTGCGGTTCCACTTGGAAAGATGAAACCATCACACAATCCTCAGCCGGGTAGAATTTCCAACCCGTAGTGTTAAGATGCTCTTGATCCTTAGAGATGCACAACGACGCAAGCATCTCACTAGCCTTCCTGCTCAATGCATCAGCCACTACGTTCGACTTCCCAGGCTGGTATTTAATCTCACAATCAAAATCCTTAAGCAGCTCCATCCACCTACGCTGTCTCATGTTCAAGTTAGGCTGCGAAAACAGATACTGCAAACTCTTGTGGTCGGAGTACACCACAAACTGCTCGCCATACAGGTAGTGACGCCAGATCTTTAGCGCAAAGACCACCGCTGCTAACTCCAAATCATGAACCGGGTAACGAGTCTCGTGCGGTTTCAACTGCCGCGAGGCATACGCAATGACTCGACCATTCTGCATCAACACACAACCCAATCCATTAAGAGAAGCGTCAGAACAAACAACATAACCACCTGATCCGGACGGCAAAGAACACAGGCGCAGTAGTTAAATTTTCCTTGAGCAGCTGAAACGCATTCTCACACTGCTCGGTCCAAACAAACCGTTTATCCTTCTGGGTCAATTGGGTCATCGGCTTTGCTATAGATGAAAATCCCTTACGATAATAGCCAGCCAGACCTAAGAAACTACGAATTTTAGACACATTTCTCGGTCGCTCCAAGTTCAACACAGCATCCACTTTACTGGGATCCACAGAAATGCCATCCGCTGAAATGACATGGCCCAGAAATACAACGCGTTGCAACCAAAACTCGCACTTGGAAAACTTCACATACAACTGCTGCTCTCTCAACCTCAGAAGAACCATCTCCAAGTGCTCCTTGTGCTCCCTCGGAGTCTTCGAGTAAACTAAGATGTCGTCAATAAAAACAATCACAAACTGATCTATGAACTCTCGGAAGACACGGTTCATCAGATCCATGAAGACTGCAGGCGCGTTTGTCAACCCAAACGGCATCACTAAAAATTCAAAATGTCCGTACCTCGTACGAAACGCAGTCTTCGCGACATCTTGGTCCCTTACTCTTAGTTGATGGTACCCGGAACGAAGATCAATCTTAGAATACACCGCAGAACCTTGCAACTGATCAAATAGATCATCAATTCTTGGCAACGGGTACTTATTCTTCACAGTGGCTTTATTCAGCTGACGAAAATCAATGCACATCCGCATTGAGCCATCCTTCTTCTTTACAAACAAAATGGGCGCTCCCCACGGTGACATACTAGGGCGGATGAAACCCTTCTCCATCAAATCATCTAACTGAACCTTGAGTTCTCGCAACTCCACAGGCGCTAGACGATATGGGGCACGAGAAATCGGAGCAGTGCCAGGCACCAACTCTATGCTGAAGTCTATCTCCCGCCTTGGAGGAAAACCAGGAATCACCTCCGGGAACACGTCAGGAAAGTTTCGCACCACGGGAACGTCACTAAGCTGAACACTAGAAGAAGAAGACGCATCCAAAGCGTAAATCATAAAGCCAGCATTCCCCAAAGACAACAAGCTAAACATCTCCATCGCGGAGACCAACGGAATCTTCGATCTCGAGTCCTGGCCGTAGAAGTCCCACTTCTCGCCAGACAAAGGCCTAAAGCGCACAATCCCATGGACGCAATCCACGGAGGACCTGTAGTTGGACAGCACATCCATCCCAACTATACAATCGAAATCCCAAAGCATCAAACGAATCAAATTTTCTAACAAGGCATGTTCACCAAACCACAACACGCCATCCAACAAAATCTCTTGCGAGAACAGGTTTACACCACCGGGGGTAGAAACCGAAACAGTATCACGCAAAGGGACGGTACACAAACCATGCTCAACAACAAACGAATCAGAAATAAACGAATGCGATGCACCGGTGTCAAACAACACACGAGCAGGAAAGTCAAAAACAAAGCATGTACCTCCAATCACCCGGCTCGGTGTCTCCTCGGCCTGCTCCCGTGTAAAGGCGTTAACCTGCGCCTGCTGGGGTCCGTCGGAAAGAAGGACTGAGACGACTGCACAAAGCATGTACCTCCAATCACCCGGCTCGGTGTCTCCTCGGCCTGCTCCCGTGTAAAGGCGTTAACCTGCGCCTGCTGGGGTCCTGGAAAGAAAGGCTGAGACGACTGCCCAAAACGTGAAGGGCCTGGCTGCTGAAACGGCCTAAACGGAGTCTCACCAAAACGGGGCTGCTGAAACTGCTGCGAACGTCCCCTAGACTGACCCCCACGACCCTGAGGCTGGGCCGCGGTCTGCTGGGCTCCAGCTGTCGGGCACACTCTCGCAAAGTGCCCATACTGACCACAAATGTTGCAGGAACCCTGCACACCAACACACTGCGTGGAAGAATGCTTTCCACCGCAAAAACCACAAAACTCCATCCGAGAGCCGCTGCTACTCGAACTGCCAAAACCAGAAGACCCTGAACCGGACTTCTTCTTGAATTGCTGACCGCGAGGTCGAAACCTCTGACAGCCAGACTGCTGAGCTACCTGCTGCTGCTGCTGAGGAAAATGAACGGACTGAGAACTCTGGGACGACTGAGCTCCCTGACCAGCGGGCCTACCACCCTGCACCGCCTGCGCCACCTGCGCCCTGCGCGCACTACGGCTCTTCATGCCCTCCTCGATGTGGATAGCAGTATCCACGGCCTCAGCATAGGACTTGGGCTTGCTTGTCAAAACGCTCTGGTACAGATCCCCATTCAAGCCCTCCACAAACCTGGTGCTCTTGGCCCTCTCCCGGCCAGCCACATGCGGAACATACGCCAACAAAGCAGAAAACTTGCGAGCGTACTCGCGTACAGACAACGAACCCTGCTCCAAAAACTCGAATTCCCGCTCACGGGCAGCTACATAGGAGTCGGGGACATACTCCTGCCTGAAGACCTGGTAGAAAGTATCCCAAGTAATGCCAACACCAGTCTCCAAAAGGGTACTAGACGTACCTCTCCACCAACGTTCTGCGGACTTCCTCAACAGTAGGGTCACCAACCTCAACCGGAGATCGTCGTCATACTGGGCTCGATCAAACAGACGTATGACGCTATGGAGCTAAGAATCCGCGTCCTCACTCGACTCATCGCCATTGAAGATAGGAGGACTCATCCTTTGAAACCGAGCTATGACCACATCCATTCTCTCTACCGGAGCCGGCGGAGCCTGAGCCTCCTCTTCTCCGCTACTCTCAAGAGTATGACTAGGCGCACTGTACTGATCCTCATTCTGTCCTCCTGATTCCTGGAAGAGACCCCTACTACGACCACGACATCTAGGCGGCATCTAAAACACTCAACAGGATAAGGAAAAACAAAACAGATACAGCAAAGAAAGCATATAACACAAAATATACATCACGTAGTCATATAAGTCAAGCACATGCAAAACGCAACACTGTGCCTAGACTCAAGTGTGATCAAAGGAATTGAGCTTATCCCAGCTTAAGCTCTGATACCAAAAATGTCAGGCCTCGTGCTCACAACAGATAAACACATGCGGAAGCTATCAAAAAGTGGGTAAAATTTTCGCTTTTAGGCCCAACGGTTTGAAAAATATAATTTAAAATACGACAATACGTAAAATAAGTTTACCAATTCAAAACCACCAACCATAAAACAAACATAGTTCACAACATGTATCAAACTCCCCTACGGGTACAACAACAAAGCGCAGGGCATCCCCCTGGCTAACTGATACATATATAAATATGCTATATGCAACTGGGACACACTAGCCACCTCCTGGGGCACCACCGGCTGGTTTAAAACCACGACCAGCTGTAGAACCTGGGTTTCCTGAAAACAACGCAACAAAGAAACAAACCAACCCCGGAGGGACATGGGGTCAAACCCCAGTACGGAGAGCAACTATACAACAGCAATAAACAGCAAGGAATAAAATGCAGATGCTATGCATGAGACGCCGAAGAACAACGGGATGCTCGACCTACAAGGGAGCTAAAGAACTCAAACATAGCTCCAGAAATTACCAACAACAAACAGTGGCCACGGGGTGTGTTCACAGTGTGGTAGTGAGCCACTCGCCATGACACTACTCCCACCTACCAGATGTATACAACAATTCCACCTGCTGTTGCCTCGCCCATGAACTGTGGTAGTTAGCCACTCGGCGCATGGTGGCTACAGTCCCAACAGGGAGATGAGAGTGCGGTATTGCCGCTCGCCCTCACATCCTGGTAAGAAACAATAACAAGGTACAAAGACTACCAAAACTGTGATGGAAAGTCATGCGTGTATGCAACATGCTGGAATACAGCCATCTAAACATATGCAACGCAGCAAGTACACAAATAGCATACAAAGTCCTCAACAGGACACAACCAAGCACGGCAATCCAACACAGCTATCTCGCACTTCATCCAAGCTAAGTTCTTCGCTGAATTATAAGCTCAAGATCCGTACCTTAATTTCCACAAGAAACGAAGCAAGACACAGCCTGCACAAATCTGCCAAAATACACGATGCACAGATTTCAGGGAATTGCAACCAATCTCACGACCAACTCACAAATTCTCACGGCCAACTACTCAAGAGTTCATGGCTGGAATTTAAACACTAAAAACCAGCACTTAAACTAACCCATACAACTTAAAGGAAGCTTAAAACGAGGCTAGGAACAAGATCTCAAAGCTAGATCAAAAAAAAGCTACCTGCACAAAGAACTCACGCACGATAACAGCCACGTCGTGCTTTTGTTCCAGCCAACTACAGCCTCCAAAATGGGTACGAGAAGAAAGATCTTTCCAAGATGAGTCCAACGCTACCTCAAACGTGAAAGACGGTGGCCGGAATCAACGGTAAATGGCCGGAGAAGGTCACGGTGAACAGTAACAAGGGTTTGAAGGAACAGAGGACGAAGTCGTGATAATTATTTTCTAAGTATGGGATCTGGTGAAAAGAAACGAAGCCAACGCTTATAATTTATAGGTGCGAGAGAGATCTGTTCAAATTAAAAGGACATGCACCGACAGAAACAGACCTCATCAACCGCGCGCTAAAACAACAACAAGACCCAAAACGACGTCGCATTGGATCACGGGGAAAACAGCTTACGTCACCAAATCTGTTCGCTATACTAGTCGCGCGCCCACAACGGAAGAAAGCTACTTACGTAAGAAAATCTGCTATACAACGCAACGAGAGAAAATGCACACGTCATCAAATCTGGAAAACACGTAACAACTACGCACGGCACCAAAAACACGGACAGGTCTTCTTACGTCAGCCACACAAAGACAACACACGTTGCTGACGTCATGAAATCTACCAACAGATTTCACCCACAAAACTCAAACCAGCAATGCTTACGTCATCCACGCTAAGCAACCACGCGATGCTGACGTCATCAAATCTGCCAACAGATTCACCGAAAGATCTCTCAACAGCAATGCTTACGTCAGCCAAACGACGACAACACACGCTGCTGACGTCATGACATCACGAAACAATGGGACTGCGTCTGATGAGTAGTTGGCTATAGGGCAAGTGGGAGATTTTTAGAGTAGATGCCCAACTAGCCAACTTGTGGCGTGTGGGCTTTATTGACTCTTGTGTATAACGATCTTTATTTATGAAATACGCATTTCTTTCGTGGAATTCTTTATTTTCATTATGTTATAATGTTAACAATTGTGTTGGATAAAGAACTAGAATGCACTATAGTGTATGTTAGATGTGATAGTGGATATGATGGCTATCATGAAACACATCTAATAGTCACTGTGTATTCTGAACTAGTTCCTAGTCGATTGGGCCGTCAAAATCAGGATAAGTCTGCCCGAGCTTGAGACTAGCATCTACGATGAGACTAGCATCTGCGATGGATAGTGACCTGATGATCTATCGAACTACCCTCGTTCGGACTTTCCATGTGGTTACCATTTGTCGAGTGGATAAGTCCGAGGTCTTGGTTGTACTGATTAGTCCTCACGACTCGAAACGTCATTGAGACTCTACATGATAGGCACCTCACTTTGACCCGTTTACCGACTCATTTGGGGTCATTAGGTGGCGGGATTGGGTGAGGTCCAGATGCATGTAGGAGTCGATGCTTCGTTGTCGAGGATTCACCTATCGATTTTATGCGTGGATATCCTATGCTATCTGAGGAGATAATAGTGTGATAAATCTCTGGCCAGTGTACTGGATGTGTTTTAGGTAAATGGGTTTGCCTAGTAATACTCGCGATGTCACTATTTGATCTCCAAGATGTATGCATAGCTATTGGATCTCTAGCGACTCTCGATTTTGTTAGAGTAGATGCCCAACTAGCCAACTTGTGGCGTGTGGGTTTATAGACTCTTGTATATATAACAATCTTTATATATGATATTCGCATTTACTCATTTGGCATTCTTTACTTTCATTGTGTATGATGATTTACTAATGCGTTGAGTAAAGACCTAGAATACACTCAAGTGTATGTTAGATGTGATAGTGGGTATGACGACTATCATGAAACACATCTAATAGTCACTGTGTATTCTGAACCTGTTCCTAGTCCATTGGGCCGTCAAAATGAGGATAAGGCCGCCC
>KQ994493.1:333374-354212 GCA_001598015.1 Dorcoceras hygrometricum
CTCAGTATGTGTTTGGATCTTTTGTGAGACCTAGGCTCCTTTGCTTGCGCAACGGCACCCGTGTTGTCGCAGTACACCGGGACTGGACCAACTCCATTAGGAATGACGCCCAACTCTTGGACGAAATTCCTTATCCAAACGGCCTCCTTAGCAGCAGCTGATGCTGCAATGTACTCAGCCTCAGTGGTTGAATCCGCGATGGTGTCTTGCTTGGAACTCTTCCAAGAGACAGCACCACCATTGAGCATGAATACAAATCCAGAGGTTGATTTCGAATAATCCACGTCACACTGGAAGCTAGAATCAGTGTAGCCTTCCAGTTTCAGTTCACCACCCCCATAGACCATGAACATATTCTTAGTACTTCGTAAGTACTTAAGAATATCCTTCACGGCCTTCCAATGCAATTGGCCGGGGTTGGCCTGGTAGCGGCTCGTGACACTCAGAGCATATGCGACGTCCGGTCTAGTCAAGATCATGCCATACATAATGCTACCTATAGCCGAGGCATATGTTACACGTGCCATATTCTCTATCTTCTCATCAGTCTTTGGACACATAGACCTGGATAGAGTGACCCCGTGGCATATAGGTAGTTGTCCTCTCTTGAACTCTTCCATAGAGAACCTCTTAAGTATGGTATCGATGTAGGTAGCTTGGGTGAGTCCGAGCATCCTTTTAGATCTTTCCCGATAGATCTGTATTCCGAGAATATAGGATGCTTCACCCATGTACTTCATCGAAATCTACTAGACAACCATACTTTAGTTGACTGCAACATTCCTACATCATTCCCAATGAGTAGAATGTCGTCAACGTAAAGTACGAGGAACGTCACAGCGCTTTTAACTACCTTTTTATATACACATGGCTCCTCGGGATTCTTGATGAAACCAAATTCTTTAATTGTTTCATCGAATCTCAGGTTCCAACTTCGCGATGCTTGTTTGAGACCGTAGATCGATCTCTGAAGCTTGCATACCTTATGCTCGCTTCCAACAGATGTGAAACCCTCAGGCTGCGTCATATAGATTTCTTCCTTAATGTTTCCATTAAGGAACGCAGTTTTCACATCCATTTGCCATATCTAATAGTCGTACCATGCGGCTATGGCTAACAAGATTCTAATCGACTTGAACATTGCGACTGGCGAGAAGGTTTCATCATAGTCAACATCTTGCCTTTGAGTGTAACCTTTCGCGACCAGTCGTGCCTTGTAGGTCATTACCTTACCATCAGGCCCAAGTTTCCTCTTGTATACCCATTTGCACCCAATAGAAACAATTCCTTCGGAGGGTTAACGAGAGTCCAAACTTGGTCAGCATGCATTGAGTCAAACTCAGACTGCATTGCTTCAAGCCATAAGCTAGAATCTGCATCGTAAATTGCCTCCTTGAAAGTTCTTGGATCAGATCCAACAACTTGATCACCTTGATCATCTTCAAGGAGAAAAAGAGATCAGCAGCCGCGCTTTGATAATAGCCTTTAAGATTTTGCGCGCTGCCGATACAACCACTGGAGCTGCAATAGCTCGTTGTTCTTGAACATATAAAATACAAAGAGCACCGGAAACAGATCTGGTATGAAGGTCATTACCTTACCATCAGGCCCAAGTTTCCTCTTGTATACCCATTTGCACCCAATAGAAACAATTCCTTCGGGAGGGTTAACGAGAGTCCAAACTTGGTCAGCATGCATTGAGTCAAACTCAGACTGCATTGCTTCAAGCCATAAGTTAGAATGAGCATCAGAAATTGCCTCCTTGAAAGTTCTTGGATCAGATCCAACAACTTGATCACCCTGATCATCTTCAAGGAGAAAACCATATCTCTCAGGAGCCCTAGGAACCCTTTCGGATCTCCTAGGTGCGACCATTTCTGGTATTGGCTCTGCAGGCGCAGGAGATTCACTTGGTACTTCATTTGGTTCTCGAACCTCTTTGAGTTCTACTATTTTGCCCTTTCTATCAAGTAGAAATTCCCTTTACATAAAGGTGGCATCTAGAAACAAACACTTTTGTTTCGCTCGGATAGTAGAAGTAGTTTCCAATGGAATTCTTTGGATATCCAATGAAGTAGCATAAGATGGATCTCGTATCCAGCTTATCTCCCACTGTCTGCTTCACGTAAGCAGGACATCCCCAAATCCTCATAAATGAGTACTTGGGTGGTTTGCCCATCCATATCTCATACGGAGTCTTATCCACTGCCTTGGTGTGGACAATTTTCAACAACATTACCGCCGTTTCGAGCGCATAGCCCCAATACGAGGTAGGAAGCTCAGTGAAGCTCATCATAGATCGAACCATGTCCAACAAGGTCCAATTACGACGCTCCGCTACACCATTGAGCTGTGGTGTGGTCGGAGGGGTCCACTGTGAGAGAATCTCATTCTCTTTCAGATAGTCTTGAAACTCAGTACTTAAGTATTCACCACCTCGATCAGATCTAAGTGCCTTAATACTTTTGCCCAACTGATTTTCTACTTCAGCCTTGAATTCCTTGAACCTTTCAAAGGATTCAGACTTGTACTTCATCAAGTACAAGTACCCATACCTAGAGTAATCGTCGGTAAAGGTGATGAAGTATGT
The DNA here is from genome assembly GCA_001598015.1 of Dorcoceras hygrometricum. Classification (NCBI taxonomy): domain Eukaryota; kingdom Viridiplantae; phylum Streptophyta; class Magnoliopsida; order Lamiales; family Gesneriaceae; genus Dorcoceras; species Dorcoceras hygrometricum. The sequence goes on from KQ994493.1 coordinate 335,965, forward strand.
GTGACCGTATTTAGTACCAATACTAAACGGGCCGCACACATCAGTATGGATCAAATCCAATAGGCCTTGGGCACGCTCACCCTTGCCCTTGAAGGGTTGCTTGGTCATCTTTCCTTTAAGGCAAGATTCACAAGTCGGTAGGGAGTTGATGTCTGACAGATCAAACAGATCACTCCTAACTAACTTGTTCATCCTACTTAGGGAAATGTGACCTAGCCTAGCGTGCCAAAGTTGTGCTGGGTTTAAGTTATCGTGTTTCCGTTTAATTGTTGTTGTGTGTGCTTTGACATCGCGAGTTGGAACGTCTTTTAATTTTAAGGTGTATAAATCGTTTTCGCGTTCCCCAATTCCAATTAAACATTCATTCTTGTAAATATTGCAAATCGAATTAGCAAACATACAAGAATATCCATCACTATCAAGCATAGAAACAGAAATAATGTTCTTTATTAATTCGGGAACAAATAAAACGTTACTCAACAACAACTTAAAATCAAAAGACAGAAATAAATAAACATCTCCTATAGCTACTGCAGCAACTCTTGCTCCATTGCCAAGCCTCAAGTGGGTCTCAGCAGTTCCTCCTCCAGTTCCCAGCCTTGTGGCAGTGGTGGCAAACGTCCTCGCTCTTGTTAGGCTTAGAAGCCCTTGCCTTTGGCTTCTTGGCAGACTTTTCCTCCTTTGCAGGAGCAGAACGCTTCTTGCTCTTGCGTCTGGGCCCTTTCTTCGCAGAGGAAGAAGAACCCATAAGGAGGACGGGTTTGTCCTTCTTTATAGTCCCTTCAAACACTACAAGCATGTTAACCACCTCTTCAAGGGTGGCTTCCAGCTTGTTCATGTTGAAGTTGACCACAAAGGGGTCAAATGCAGCGGGTAGTGAGAGGAGAAGTACATCCACCGACAGCTCGTGTGGAAGTGCGATATCAAGGCCCGACAGCTTTTCAACGAGCCCAATCATACGAACCCCATGCTCACGGACCGAAGTCCCATCGCGCATGCGGCTCGTCATCAGCTCCTTGACAGCCGTGAACCTCTCATGTCGAGAGTTCTCCCCATACAGCTCTTTGAGATGATGAAGTATGTCAGCAGTATACTTCGTCTTCTCAAAACGCCGTTGCATTTCATTGGACATCGATGCCATAAAATAGCACCGAGATTTAACCTCGTCGTCCCACCATTGTTTAAGCGTTACCAGCTCCTCAGGGCTGATATCGGCAGGGGAAAACTTTGGAGCACTCTTCTCTATCGCATAGAGAAGTTTCTCCGAAGCCAATACAAGATTGAGGTTGCGGAGCCAGTCTTGGTAGTTCAGACCGGTGAACTTGTTCCTATCCAGTATAGCAGCGAGCGGGTTTTTCATCGAAACCATTTTATATGCAGTAATACTGAGAGGAAAACGGACATACATTACTAACTATATATAAATACTCGCTAAGACATAAAACATGGTCATTTAGTTTTACGAATTACCCTCCCACTATTTTAACGATTTCACCACCCTCTAATGAAATCGAGAAAACAGGTTTATTTAGTGGGTACACGGAGCCCAATCAAGCGATCATGGACCCGAATAATATCAGCAATCCATGACCCTCAAAAGGTAGTTTCCGATTGCAACCGGTGCAACCTCCATGTATTCACCTCACGTCCAGTAAGGGCCCAATAATATGACGCCGTTTACTATCACGTGTCAAGATTGACCCATCAATGTTGAGTCGTGAAGGACGGTCCCCTTAACGCCCCCAATAATATGAGCCAACTGTTAGAGTAGATGCCCAACTAGCCAACTTGTGGCGTGTGGGTTTTATAGACTCTTGTACAAACAGTCTTTATATATGATATTCGCATTTACTTATATGGCGTTCTTTACTTTCATTATGTATGATGATTTACAATTGCGTTGAGTAAAGACCTAGAATGCACTAAAGTGTATGTTAGATGTGATAGTGGGTATGACGGCTATCATGAAACACATCTAATAGTCACTGTGTATTCTGAACATGTTCCTAGTCGATTGGGCCGCCAAAATGAGGATAAGGCCGACCGAGTTCGAGACTAGTATCTGCGATGCGAAGTACCATGTTTCATTGGTAGGGAACATTGTGATGTTCTGAGCATGCAGATAGATAGTGACCTGGTGATCTATCGAACTACCCTCGTTCGGACTTTCCAAGTGGTTACCATTTGTCGAGTGGATAAGTCCGAGGTCTTGGTTGTACTGATTAGTCCTCACGACTCGAAACGTCATTGAGACTCTACATGATAGGCCTCTCACTTTGACCCGTTTGCCGACTCACTTGGGGTCATAAGGCGTCGGGATTTGGTGAGACCCCGATGCATGTAGGAGTCGATGTATCGTTGTCGAGGATTCACCGCTCGCAGACATGCGTGGATATCCTATGCTATCTGAGGGGATAATAGTGTATAAATATCTGGCCAGAGTACTAGAAGTGTTTTAGGTAAATGTGTTTACCTAGTTACACTCGCGATGTCACTATTTGATCTCCAAGATGTATGCATAGCTATCGGATCTATAGCGACTCTCGATTTACCAATGGTCGTTGATCTGATCGGGATATATGGATTGAAAGGACCATACTGTACGCTAACCACGACGGACTGGTTCTTGCAGGCACTATCAGTGATACCTAGGGGATCATGGGGCGATGTTGCTAGACGCTCTTACCATGATCCGATGGGCAAGTCCAGAATTGTGATCCCGGAGCCACAATGGTTGTGGGCCCATGGCTAGCTGTATCCCTGAACCATTGAGGGTCACACAAGTACTGGATTCGTGATTCCCGCACGGATACTAAGCTCAATGTGTTGAGCATACGAAGAGGATTTTGGGAGTGCGACTTCCTAAAAAGTCAACAGAGGTCAAATCGTGATTTGCCGATGTTGAGGGGCAAATCATAGTGTTCAGTTTTGGAAACTGAATCGATCGGTCCGATCTGATCGGTGATCGGAGTTACGATGAAGTCACGGTGATACGGATGAACCGAATGTTCCTCCGTTGGACCCGGGCCCGTTGGGCCGGTCCAATTGTATTGCTTGTATACTTAAGTAGACTTATACTTCATTAAACATTATTATTATTACACTAAACCCTAAACCTACTTGCACCGCCGCCCCTTCCCTTCCTCAAGCCTCACGCCGCGCCGCCGCCGCCACTCGCCAGACTTGTTCCGGCTAGTTTTTCGAGGAGAATCCGTTGGAGACAAAATCCTTCAGTCTTCTCGTGCAGGCTGATTGGAGGGAGATCAATTCCGGTCGTGGACCTGATTGACGGATCTACCGCCACCTACCGTGAAGAGCCGGTGTTCTTGCAACTACGGTTGGAGCCAGGCACAAGTGCCAGCAAGGTAGTGGTTTTGAACCCCCTATGTATGTCGATAAATGTTATTGATTTTTCGTATTGATCGTCTACCGGCTTTATTATCTGTTCTTCCGCTGCCTCGCCGGGGGGCGGATCCGGATCCCCAACAGTGGTATCAGAGCCAGGTTTCTCAGATCTGATCATACGATTATGCCATAATTGTATCTAACATTGAATTTCAGATTTGGAATCGATCGGAAATCAAAATTCTTGGAATTGGCCACCGGCCGCCGCCGCGTGCGGCGGCCCCCTCGACGTGCGCACGAGCGCGCGCGGCGCCATGCGCGTAGAATATCGGCCGCGCTCATCGGGCGCCTCGGCCGTGCTCGTCGCGCGCCTCGGCCATGCTCATCGGGCACCTCGGCCACGCTCGTCACGCGCCTCGGCCGCGCTCGTCGTGCGCCTCGGCCGCGCTTGTCGCGCATGTCAGGCGGCCACTTGCCGCTCCGTGGAGCACTGGTTGCGCGACGTCGAGGAAGGAGGCACCGCTCGACGTGGGACGTTGCGACGCGGCTGGGCTGCTGTCGTGCGATGATCAGTTGATTCGCGCCGCAGCGGGTCGGGCGACATGCGATGAATTACGTGCGGCCGCGCGTCGCGCTTGGCGCGACATCGCGTGCGGCTGCCGTGCGATTTTTCGTGTGGCGCCGCCGCCGGCCGCCGCTCCGGCGAGTCTCCGGCGATGTCGTGACGGCTGGTCTGATTTCTTCTAGGGTTTGGATCGGGCCTGTCCCGGGCAGCCCGTGAAGTTTTTCGGGCCGGTATGCGATATCGGGCCCGGTTTTGTCGATTTTGAAATTTTAAGTTTTTGGGCCTAAAACTGTTTTAAACCCAATTTGATACAATTAAAATTAGTAAAATATGATTTTAATTATGAAATATGATTTTATAATGAAATATGATTTTTTTGATTAAAATTTGTTTTTATCGACAAAATACGATTTTATTATAAAATACGATTTCGTAATTAGAATATGATTTCACGATAAGTAATTAGATTATTTAATTATGCATGTTAATTAGATTAATTGCATGATTGGGGTGATCGAGAGTCGTGCCCAATGTCTTAGGTATATGCAATAGGTTTTATTTGATTTCGGTTTTTATATATTTGATTATCATTTAAAGTGGGCCTGTTTGTGGCCCGTTCCCACCCCTTGATAAATGTATCCCTTATCTGTCATAGTAAATTTTAATGTAAAGTTACTAGATTTAGTGGGAGGACATCCGAAGATGGTGGAGATGACGATCAAGATATTGAAGATCGAAGATCTGTAAAACCGGAAAGCATTGTAATAGGATTGCATTGCATATTGCATTATCCCTAGGAATGGACCCAGGTCCGTGGCTGGCAACCACGGACCGCATAGCTCTCGCGATCGATCATCCCAATATTTACTTTATATATGTTGATATATAGCGTAATTGAATCCGCATGTTTGCATGTTTTAAATTAGATTTAAATATGCATGAGACCAAAATTTTTCAAAAATAAAATTCCTCGTTTTAAATTTGATTTAAAACTTATATCAAGATAAATGTTTATTCGATAAACTGAAGGGTATTTAAAATTGTTTAAATTAACCCTACCTTTCATCAACAATGGGTGTACGTCGATGCTACCCGTATACATGGCCCGGCTCATATTATTGAGGGGGTCATGTATGCCGGAAAGCTGTCCACGTCATTGACAATTGTTGTCGGTCGGAACTCCTTTTAACGTTTGCTCATATTATTGGGGACGTTAAGGGGACCGTCCTTCACGACTCAACATTGATGGGTCAATCTTGACACGTGATAGTAAACGGCGTCATATTATTGGGCCCTTACTGGACGTGAGGTGAATACATGGAGGTTGCAATCGGAAACTACCTTTTGGGGGTCATGGATGGCTTATATTATTCAGGTCCATGGTCGCCTGATTGGGCTCCGTGTACCCACTAAAGAAACCTGTTTTCTCGATTTCATTAGAGGGTGGTGAAATTGTTAAAATAGTGGGAGGGTAATTCATAAAACTTAATGACCATGTTTTATGTCTTAGCGTTTATTTTATATAGTCAGTAATGCATGTCTGTTTTCTTTTCAGTATAACTGCTATAAAAATGGTTTCGATGAAAAACCCGCTTGCTGCTATACTGGATAGCAACAGGTTCACTGGTCTTAACTACCAAGACTGGCTCCGCAACCTTAATCTTTTACTGGCTTCGGAGAAGCTCCTCTATACGATAGAGAAGTGTCCTCCGGAGGAAACCCCTGCTGAAATCAGCCCTGACGAGCTGATTACGCTTAACCAATGGCGTGACGACGAGGTTAAAGCTCGGTGCTATGTGATGGCATCGATGTCCAATGAGATGCAACGGCGCTTTGAGAAGACAAAGTATGCCTCTGCCATACTTTTTAATCTCAAGGAACTATACGTGGAGAACTCTCGACATGAGAGGTTCACGGCTGTCAAGGAGCTGATGACGAGCCGCATGCGTGATGGGACTTCGGTCCGCGAGCATGGGGTTCGTATGATTGGGCTCGTTGAAAAGCTATCGGGCCTTGATATCGCGCTTCCACATGAGCTATCTGTGGATGTACTTCTCCTCTCACTGCCTGCTGCATTTGACCCCTTTGTGGTCAAATTCAACATGAACAAGTTGGAAGCCACCCTCGAAGAGGTGGTGAACATTCTTGTAGTGTTTGAGGGGACTACAAAGAAGGACAAACCCATCCTCCTTCTGGGTTCTTCTTCCTCTGCAAGGAAGGGGCCCAGACGCAAGAGCAAGAAGCGTTCTGCTCCTGCGAAGGAGGAAAAGTCTGCCAAGAAGCCAAAGGCAAGGGCTTCTAAGCCTAACAAGAGCGAGGACGTTTGCCACCACTGCCACAAGGCTGGGCACTGGAGGAGGAACTGCAAGGAGTACCTCGAGCAGTTGCGAACTGCAAAAGGTATGTTCTATATTGAAATAAATATGTCTCTAAATTCAACTTCTTGGGTACTTGATACCGGATGTGGATCTCATATCTGCAATGATTTGCAGGTGATTACAAGAAGTCGACGTCTTAGAGAGGGTGAGACCCACTTGAGGCTTAGCAATGGAGCAAGAGTTGCTGCAGTAGCTATATGAGATATTAGTTTATTTCTGTCTTCAAATTTTAAGTTGTTGTTACGAGACGTTTTATTTGTTCCTGAATTGATTAAAAACATTATTTCTATTTCTATGCTTGATAGAGATGGATATTCTTGTACGTTTGCTAATTCGATTTGCAATATTTACAAGAATGAATGTTTAATTGGAATTGGGGAACGCGAAAACGATTTATACACCTTAAAATTAAAATACGTTCCAACTCGTGATGTCGAAGCACACACAACAACAATTAAACGGAAACACGATAACTTAAACCCAGCAAAACTTTGGCACGCTAGGCTAGGTCACATTTCCCTAAGTAGGATGAACAAGCTAGTTAGGAGTGACTTGTTTGATCTGTCAGACATCAACTCCCTACCGACTTGTGAATCCTGTCTGAAAGGAAAGATGACCAAGCAACCCTTCAAGGACAAGGGTGAATGTGCCCAAGGCCTATTGGATTTGATCCATACTGATGTGTGCGGCCCGTTTAGTATTGGTACTAAATACGGTCACACATACTTCATCACCTTTATCGACGATTACTCTAGGTATGGGTACTTGTACTTGATGAAGTACAAGTCTGAATCCTTGAAAGGTTCAAGGAATTCAAGGCTGAGGTAGAAAATCAGTTAGGCAAAAGTATTAAGGCACTTCGATCTGATCGAGGTGGTGAATACTTAAGTACTGAGTTTCAAGACTATCTGAAAGAGAATGGGATTCTCTCACAGTGGACCCCCTCCGGCCACACCACAGCTCAATGGTGTAGCGGAGCGTCGTAATCGGACCTTGCTGGACATGGTTCGATCTATGATGAGTTTCACTGAACTTCTTACCTCGTTTTGGGGATATGCGCTCGAAACGGCGGTAATGTTGTTGAACAATGTCCACACCATGGCAGTGGATAAGACTCCGTATGAGATATAGATGGGCAAACCACCCAAGTACTCATTTATGAGGATTTGGGGATGTCCTGCTTACGTGAAGCAGACAGTGGGAGATAAGCTGGATACGAGATCCATCTTATGCTACTTCATTGGGTATCCAAGGAATTCCATTGGATACTACTTCTACTATCCCAGCGAAACAAAAGTGTTTGTTTCTAGGAATGCCACCTTTATGGAAAGGGAATTTCTACTTGATAGAAAGGGCAAAATAGTAGAAATCGAAGAGGTTCGAGAACCAATTGAAGTACCAAGTGAATCCTCTGCGCCTACAAAGCCAATACCAGAGATGGTAGCACCTAGGAGATCCGAACGAATTTCTAGAGCTCCTGAGAGATATGGTTTTCTCCTTGAAGACGATAAGGGTGATCAAGTTGTTGGATCTGATCCAAGAACTTTCAAGGAGGCAATTTCCGATGCTGATTCTAACTTATGGCTTGAAGAAATGCAGTCTGAGTTTGACTCAATGCATGCTAACCAAGTTTGGACTCTTGTTAACCCTCCCGAAGGAATTGTTCTATTCGGTGCAAATGGATATACAAGAGGAAACTTGGGCCTGATGGTAAGGTAATGACCTTCAAGGCACGACTGGTGGCGAAAGGTTACACTCAAAGGCAAGGTGTTGACTATGATGAGACCTTCTCGCCAGTCGCAATGTTCAAGTCAATTAGAATCTTGTTAGCCATAGCCGCATGGTACGACTATGAGATATGGCAAATGGATGTGAAAACTGCGTTCCTTAATGGAAACATTAAGGAAGAGATCTATATGACGCAGCCTGAGGGTTTCACATCTGTTGGAAGCGAGCATAAGGTATGCGAGCTTCAGAGATCGATCTACGGTCTCAAACAAGCATCACGAAGTTGGAACCTGAGATTCGATGAAACAATTAAGGAATTTGGTTTCATCAAGAATCCCGAGGAGCCATGTGTCTATAAAAAGGTAGTTAAAAGCGCTGTGACGTTCCTCGTACTTTATGTCGATGACATCCTACTCATTGGGAATGATGTAGGAATGTTGCAGTCAACTAAAGTATGGTTGTCTAGCAGATTTTCGATGAAGGACATGGGTGAACCATCCTATATTCTTGGAATACAGATCTATTGGGATAGATCTAAACGGATGCTCGGACTCATCCAAGCTACCTACATCGATACCATACTTAAGAGGTTCTCTATTGAAGAGTCCAAGAGAGGACACCTACCTATGTGCCACGGGGTCACTCTATCTAAGTCTATGTGTCCAAAGACTGATGAGGAGATAGAGAGTATGGCACGTGTACCATATGCCTCGGCTATAGGTAGTATTATGTATGGCATGATCTCGACTAGACCGGATGTCGCATATGCTCTGAGTGTCACGAGCCGCTACCAGGCCAACCCCGGCCAATTGCATTGGAAGGCCGTGAAGGATAATCTTAATTACTTACGAAGGACTAAGAATATGTTCATGGTCTACGGGGGTGGTGAACTGAAACTGGAAGGCTACACTGATTCTAGCTTCCAATGTGACGTCGATGATTCGAAATCAACCTCTGGATTTGTATTCATGCTCAATGGTGGTGCTGTCTCTTGAAAGAGTTCCAAGCAAGACACCATCGCGGATTCAACCACTGAGGCTGAGTACATTGCTGCATCAGCTGCTGCTAAGGAGGCCGTTTGGATAAGGAATTTCGTCCAAGAGTTGGGCGTCATTCCAAATGAAGTTGGCCCAGTCCCGGTGTACTGCGACAACACGGGTGCCGTTGCGCAAGCAAAGGAGCCTAGGTCTCACCAAAGATCCAAACACATACTGAGGAAATACCACATAATCCGGAATATTGTGGATAGAGGTGACATAGCAGTTGAGAGAGTCGCCTCTGCGGACAACGTTGCTGATCCACTTACGAAGCCCTTGCCAGGACCCTTGTTTGAAAAACATCACGAAACAATGGGACTGCGTCTGATGAGTAGTTGGCTTTAGGGCAAGTGGGAGATTGTTAGAGTAGATGCCCAACTAGCCAACTTGTGGCGTGTGGGTTTTATAGACTCTTGTACAAACAGTCTTTATATATGATATTCACATTTACTTATATGGCGTTCTTTACTTTCATTATGTGTATGATGATTTACAATTGCGTTGAGTAAAGACCTAGAATGCACTAAAGTGTATGTTAGATGTGATAGTGGGTATGACGGCTATCATGAAACACATCTAATAGTCACTGTGTATTCTGAACTGGCCTTATCCTCATTTTGACGGCCCAATCGACTAGGAACATGTTCAGAATACACAGCGACTATTAGATGTGTTTCATGATAGCCGTCATACCCACAATCACATCTAACATACACTTTAGTGCATTCTAGGTTTTTACTCAACGCAATTGTAAATCATTACACACATAATGAAAGTAAAGAACGCCATATAAGTAAATGCGAATATCATATATAAAGACTGTTTTGTACAAGAGTCTATAAAACCCACACGCCACAAGTTGGCTAGTTGGGCATCTACTCTAACAGTTTCCTGCCCCTACCCAACGATCTGGATTCCAACCCCGTGAGCCTTCTAGGTTTGGAGCACCTTCGAGACCTCAGTTCCAGATTCAGCAGCAGGCCCAGGCAAACGCTCTGACAAGAGAGCAGGCTGAGGAGACGCCTGCTGTGAGGCCTCGTGTTCACAACAGATAAACACATGCGGAAGCTATCAAAAAGTGGGTAAAATTTTTGCTTTTAGGCCCGACGATTTTAAACATACAATTTAAAATACAACAATACTGAAAATAAGTTTACCAATTCATAACAACCAACCATAAAGCATACATAGAGCAAACATGCATCAAACTCCCCTACGGGTACAATCAACAAAGCGCAGGGCATCCCCCTGGCTAATAGATACATATATATAAATATGCTATATGCAACTGGGACACACTAGCCACCTCCTGGGGCACCACCGGCTGGGTTAAAACCACGACCAGCTTTTAGAACCTGGGTTTCCTAAAAACAACGCAACAAAGAAACAAACCAAGCCCCGGAGGGACATGGGGTCAAACCCCAGTACGGAGAGCAACTATAAAACAGCAATAAACAGCAAGGAATAAAATGCAGATGCTATGCATGAGACGCCGAAGAACAACGGAAAGCTCGACCCACAAGGGAGCTAAAGAACTCAAACATAGCTCCAAAGATTTCCAACAACATACAGTGGCCACGGGGTGTGTTCACAGTGTGGTAGTGAGCCACTCGCTATGATACTACTCCCACTTACCAGATGCATACAACAACTCACCCTGCTGTTGCCTCGCCCATGAACTGTGGTATTTAACCACCCGACGCATGGTAGCTACGATCCCAGCAGGCGGTATTGCCGCTAGCCCCCACATCCTGGTAAGAAAATCAACAACAATGGACAAAGACTACCAAAGCTGGAATGGAATAACATGCGTGTATGCAACATGCTGGAATACATGTATATAAAAATGTAATACGCAGCAAATACACAGATAGCATACAGAATCCTCAACAGGACACAACAGAAAGTACGGCCATTCCACATACCAGCAACTACACTCATCCAATCCATAACCTCGCCGTAATATAAGCTCAAATCCGTACCTTATACTGAGCAACAACTATCACTGCGAGAAATCCCGAAGACTCTGGTAAAAGCCTGTTAACACACGGCATACACAACGTGAATCTAACAGGTTGCTAATCAAGCTCACGGCTGGGAGTCTCACTCGACCAGCTGCTCCATATATCTCAACAATTACATAGAAAGCTTAAAACTAAGGCTAGAAACAAGGTCTCACCGAAAACCAGAACGTAGTTCTACCAAATCGACGCAACGCTCGAACGGCAGCAACTTCGTGTTCCTCGACTAGCCCAATACAGCTTCTAAAACTGGTAAGAAAAGGAAGAGCTTCTCGAGAGGAATCCAACGCTACTTCGCACGAGCAAAACAACCACTGGAAACGACGGGAATTCGTCGGAAAAGCTCACGGCCGAACAGTGCTCTAGGGTTCGAAGGATAAGGAATGAAAGGCTGGAAAAATATTCTAAGTATAGAATCTGGTATCGAATTTGAAGACCAAGTCTTCCCATAAATATCACTAGCCACGACTGGAAATCAAAACCAATAATTGTCTACCGACAAAATCAGCAGGAACACTATAAATAGCAGACGCAAAGAACCAACTGCTGATTCTAAACAATGCTAACACAAACGCAAAACAAACCAACGGCTGGTTCTCAAAACGGCGTCGCGCCAACTTACCCAAACGACGTCGCACAGGATACTACACCAGCAGCTGGGTATCCAGTCGCAAGAACAAAACAATGCAACGCTCCTCGCTGCTGGTTCCAGTCGCAACCCCAAAACGCAGCGTTGCAACTAATTCAAACGAATTCACTCCACTGACGTCATCCAGTCGCTAGTTCTCGCGAAATACCAGCAGCAAGCAACAACAGCGAAACTCACTCGTAGCTGGACGCCCAGTCGCAACAACGAAACGACGACGCTTCCTCTTCGAGCTACAGCAAAGTTGACCCGCGTTGACATCTACTCCTACTGAACAACCAGCAGATACTCGTATGCAAATCCACCAGCTGGTACCAGACGCAACATCGAAACGACGTCGCGCCAACTAATCTAAACGCAGTCGTTTTGATTCTCAACTCAAATACACTAACGCACCTGCTGATTCATCACGCGCAACCAGACTTCGCGCAAACGACAGCGTTTCAAGAATCTCGCGCTAAAACACGCTTCGACTGGTTTTTCCACCGACCAGCTGCTAGCTCCCAACACCAGCTGACACGTCATCCAGCAGGTACCTCAAATATGCGAAAATACAAAAATCTCCAGAATTGCTCAACACACGAAATGGAACCCGAAAATGCAACTCAAACACTCAAATAGAGATCTTAACCAGCAGAACCTCTATTTCAATTAATTCCAACGATAAATCTCAATTACAAAACCAGGTCTCACAATACTCCCCCACTAAAAAGGATTTCGTCCTCGAAATCAAACAACAATTCTGAAAGCACAACACAGCAACTAAAACTCTAAGCAACGACAAGAAACTAAACAGAAACTCGCCCAACACAAGGCCAAGAGTTCAAGATAACTGAGCAAACAAATCACAACAACTAAGGGAGGAAAACAGTAAAACTATTAGCTACTGGAAAATATAGCCCAACAGCTACTCAAACAGATGCGGCCACTCGCGCTGCATCTTCTCTTCCAGCTCCCAAGTAGCTTCTTCCCTACCATGTTTGCTCCACTGCACCATTACTAAAGGAATGGTTTTATTCCTCAACTGTTTCTCCTTTCTGCCAAGGATCTGCAAATGGTATTCTTGATAGCTCAACGACTGATCTAGCTCTACCTCGTCAGTTCCAAGCACATGAGACGGATCTGGCTCGTACTTCCTCAACATGGAAACGTGAAAGACATCATGCAAAGAAGATAACTCGGACGGCAACAACAGACGATACGCCAAAGGGCCAATCCTCTCGATCACCTCATACGGACCAACGTAACGAGGGGCTAACTTTCCCTTGCGTCAAAAGCACATCACACTACGAAACGAAGAAACCTTTAGAAATACACGATCACCAACCTGAAACTCAAGAGGTCGACGCCTCTTATTCGCATAACTGGCTTGGTGATCCTGGGCAGCTTTCATCCGCTGTCTAATAAGATCCACGTGATCATGCATTTGCTGCACAAAGTCAGGGGCAGATAGCTGCTTCTCCCCCACTTCTTCCCAACACACTGGCGATCTGCACTTGCGGCCATACAAAGCCTCGAAAGGCGCCATGCCAATCGTTACTTGATAGCTGTTGTTATACGAAAATTCGACCAAAGACAACACGTCTTGCCAACTACCTCCGAAATCCAACACAACAGTACGCAACATATCCTCTAATGTCTGGATAGTTCGCTCAGATTGGCCATCTGTCTGAGTGTGATACGCGGACTCATAGCCAATCTAGTGCCCAAAGCTACCTGCAAACTCTTCCAAAACCTGGAAATAAACCTCGGATCTCGATCAGACACGATTGAAACAGGCACACCATGCAATCTAACAAAAAAATCAACGTGCAGCTTCGCCATCTTCTTCAACGAGAAGGTCATACCATAGGGAATGAAGTGCGCAGACTTAGACAAACGGTCTACAACTACCCAAACAGCATCGCACCCTCGGCTGGAACGAGGCAAATGCGTTACAAAATCCATCGCAATGTGCTCCCAATTCCATTGGGGCACCTCTAAACTCTGCAACAGACCACCAGGTCTCATCCTTTCGGCCTTTACCATCTGGCAATTCAAACAACGAGCGACAAAACCAGCAACATCGCTCTTCAGGCCAGCCCACCAAAAGTGCGGCTTCAAAGCATGGTACATCTTCCGTGCACCAGGATGAACACTATGTCTGCTACAGTGCGCTTCTCGAAGGATCTCTTCCTCAAATCAATCAAATTGGGCACAACCAACCTGCCCCGGAAACGCAGACAACCATCGGACGAGACAGAATAGTCCTCAAATTCGCCAGCCCTGACTTTCATCTTCAACTTGTTGCGACTGGGCGTCCAGCTACGAGTGAGTTTCGCTGTTGTTGCTTGCTGCTGGTATTTCGCGAGAACTAGTGACTGGATGACGTCAGTGGAGCGATGTCGTTTGAATTAGTTGCAACGCTGCATTTTGGGGTTGCGACTGGAACCAGCAGCGAGGAGCGTTGCATTGTTTTGTTCTTGCGACTGGATACCCAGCTGCTGGTGCAGTATCCTGTGCGACGTCTTTTGGGTAAGTTTGCGCGACGCCTTTTTGAGAACAAGCCGTTGGTTTGTTTTGTGTTTGTGTTAGCGTTGTTTAGAATCAGCAGTTGGTTCTTTGCGTCTGCTGTTTTTAGTGTTCCTGCTGATTTTGTCGGTAGACAATTATTGGTTTTGATTTCCAGTCGTTGCTAGTGCTATTTATAGGAAGACTTGGTCTTCAAATTCGATACCAGATTCTATACTTAGAATATTTTTCCAGCCTTTCGTTCCTTATCCTTCGAACCCTAGAGCACTGTTCAGCCGTGAGCTTTTCCGGCGAATTCCCGTCATTTCCAGTGGTTGTTTTGCTCGTGCGAAGTAGCGTTGGATTCCTCTCGAGAAGCTCTTCCTTTTCTTACCAGTTTTAGAAGCTGTATTTGGCTAGTAGAGGAACACGAAGTTGTTGCCGTTCGAGCGTTGCGTCGATTTGGTAGAACTACGTTCTGGTTTTCGGTGAGACCTTGTTTCTAGCCTTAGTTTTAAGCTTTCTATGTAATTGTTGAGATATATGGAGCAGCTGGTCGAGTGAGACTCCCAGCCGTGAGCTTGATTAGCAACCTGTTAGATTCACGTTGTGTATGTCGTGTGTTAACAGGCTTTTACCAGAGTCTTCGGGATTTCTCGCAGTGTTAGTTGTTGCTCAATATAAGGTACGGATTTGAGCTTATATTACGGCGAGGTTATGGCTTGGATGAGTGTAGTTGCTGGTTTGTGGAATGGTCGTACTTGCTGTTGTGTCCTATTGAGGATTCTGTATGCTATCTGTGTATTTGCTGCGTATTACATTTTTATATACCTGTATTCCAGCATGTTGCATACACGCATGTTATTCCATTCCAGCTTTGGTAGTCTTTGTCCATTGTTGTTGATTTTCTTACCAGGATGTGGAGGCGAGCGGCAATACCGCCTGCTGGGATCGTAGCTACCATGCGTCGAGTGGTTAAATACCACAGTTCATGGGCGAGGCAACAGCAGGGTGAGTTGTTGTATGCATCTGGTAAGTGGGAGTAGTATCATAGCGAGTGGCTCACTACCACACTGTGAACACACCCCGTGGCCACTGTATGTTGTTGGAAATATTTGGAGCTATGTTTGAGTTCTTTAGCTCCCTTGTGGGTCGAGCTTTCCGTTGATCTTCAGCGTCTCATGCATAGCATCTGCATTTTATTCCTTGCTGTTTATTGCCGTTTTATAGTTGCTCTCCGTACTGGGGTTTGACCCCATGTCCCTCCGGGGCTTGGTTTGTTTCATTGTTGCGTTGTTTTCAGGAAACCTAGGTTCTACAGCTGGTCGTGGTTTTAACCCAGCCGGTGGTGCCCCAGGAGGTGGCTAGTGTGTCCCAGTTGCATATAGCATATTTATATATATGTATCTATTAGCCAGGGGGATGCCCTGCGCTTTGTTGATTGTACCCGTAGGGGAGTTTGATGCATGTTTGCTCTATGTATGCTTTATGGTTTGTTGTTATGAATTGGTAAACTTATTTTCAGTGTTGTATTTTAAAATTGTATGTTTAAAACTGTCGGGCCTAAAAGGAAAAATTTTACCCACTTTTTGATAGCTTCCGCATGTGTTTATCTGTTGTGAGCACGAGGCCTGACACCTGCCATAGTGATTGCAGGTACATGCTCTATTTTCGATTATCCTGCGAGAGTTCTATTTGACACTGGTGCATCACACTCTTTTATTTTTGAGTTGTTTGTTTGTGAGCATGGGTTGAGTTCTTCCCCATTGTGTGATGTTGTTTCCGTGTCGACCCCTGCTGGTGTGAGTCTGTAGTCCCACGAAGTGGTGTTGGATTGTGTACTTTGATTTGATGAGCATGTTTTGGTGTCCAATCTGATTGTTTTGGGAATCAGAGATTTTGATTGCATCTTGCGAATGAATGTATTGTCTAGCTATAAGGCTACTGTAGACTGTTTTCACGGTGTGGTGAGATTTCGCCTTGACTCGGGTGAGAAGTGGGAGTTCTACGATGCTGATTCACGCTCGAATATTCCACTGGTGTCCGCCATGGAGATGTTTAGCCTGCTATCGCTGGATAATGCTGGATTCATGATTTATGCGCTTGACCTTTCCCAAGAGCCACGATTGGAGTTGAGTGACATTCCGATCGTCCGAGAGTTTCCCGATGTATTTCCGGACGAGATTCCTGGATTCCATCCAAGACATGAGATCAACTTTAGCATCGGGATGGTGCCCGGTACCGCCCCGATTTCTAGAGCTTCGTATTGGTTGGCACCCGCAGATTTGAAAGAGCTGAAGGATCAGTTGAGAGATCTCTTGGAGAAAGGCTTCATCAGACCGAGTATGTCGCCTTGGGGAGCTCCGATTCTTTTTTTGAAGAAGAAAGATGGGTCTATGAGGATGTGCGTGGATTTCCGACAGTTGAATAAGGCGACGGTGAAGAACAAGTATCCTTTGCCAAGGATTGATGACTTGTTCGATCAGCTGCAAGGATCGGTCGTATACTCGAAGATTGATTTGCGCTCTGGTTATCATCAGTTGCGGATTAGAGACGCTGACGTGGCGAAGACAGCTTTTCGGACTCGATATGGGCATTATGAGTTTCTGGTCATGCCGTTTGGGTTTACGAATGCCCCAGCTGTTTTCATGGATTTGATGAATCGCGTCTTCAGCGAGTACATTGATCGGTTTGTTATCGTCTTCATAGATGACATCCTAGTGTATTTTAGGAGCATGAGAGAGCATAAGGAGCACCTTAGATTGGTGTTCAGAGGTTGAGAGACTCGAAATTGTACGCCAAGTTCAGCAAGTGCGAATTTTGGCTTGACCGAATTATCTTTTTGGGTCATATGATTTCAGCGCAAGGGATTTCGGTGGATTCGAGTAAGGTCGAAGCAGTTCTTAACTGGGAGAGACCTAGGAACGTTTCCGAGATCCGCAGCTTTTTGGGATTGGCTGGCTATTACAGGCATTTTATCGAGAAGTTCTCTTCGATAGCCAGACCAATGACTCAGAAGGATCGGAAGTTCGTTTGGACTAACGAGTGTGAGTTCAATTTTCAGACGTTGAAGGAGAAGTTGGCTATTGCTCCTGTTTTGGCTCTACCGTCTGGATCTGGAGGATTCGTTGTGTGCTCTGATGCTTCTCTTAATGGTTTCGGGATGTGTTTTTATGCAGAACGGGTACGTGATTGCCTATGAATCTCGACAGTTGAAGCCTCACGAGACAAGGTACCCTGTTCATGATTTGGAGTTCTGCGATAGTGTTTGCTCAGAAGGATCGGAAGTTCGTTTGGACTAACGAGTGTGAGTTCAATTTTCAGACGTTGAAGGAGAAGTTGGCTATTGCTCCTGTTTTGGCTCTACCGTCTGGATCTGGAGGATTCGTTGTGTGCTCTGATGCTTCTCTTAATGGTTTGGGATGTGTTTTTATGCAGAACGGGTACGTGATTGCCTATGAATCTCGACAGTTGAAGCCTCACGAGACAAGGTACCCTGTTCATGATTTGGAGTTCTGCGATAGTGTTTGCATTGAAGATTTGGCGACATTATCTGTATGGTGAAGAATTTGTGGTGTACACCGACCACAAGAGCCTGAAATATATCTTCACGCAGTCAGGCTTGAATATGAGGCAACGACGATGGATGGAATTGCTCAAGGACTTTAACTGTGAGATTCAGTAGGAAGACCCAGCCTGTGATGATTTCGTTTTTGAGTGTTTTGAAGGTCTATGAGCAGTTGAGTACTTCTTGTTAGAGTAGTTGCCCAACTAGCCAACTTGTGGCGTGTGGGTTTTATGGACTCTTGTACAAAACAGTCTTTATATATAATATTCGCATTTACTTATATGGCGTTCTTTACTTTCATTATGTGTGTAATGATTTACAATTGTGTTGAGTAAAGACCTAGAATGAACTAAAGCGTATGTTAGATGTGATAGTGGGTATGACGGCTATCATGAAACACATCTAATAGTCGCTGTGTATTCTGAACATGTTCCTAGTCGATTGGGCCGTCAAAATGAGGATAAGGCCGC
>KQ994493.1:374962-386688 GCA_001598015.1 Dorcoceras hygrometricum
CTCGACAAATGTAACCACTTGGAAAGTCCGAACGAGGGTAGTTCGATAGATCACCAGGTCACTATCCATCTGCATGCTCAGAACATCACAATGTTCCCTAACAATGAAACGTGGTACTTCGCATCGCAGATGCTAGTCTCAAGCTCGGGCGGCCTTATCCTCATTTTGACGGCCCAATCGACTAGGAACGAGTTCAGAATACACAGTGACTATTAGATGTGTTTCATGATAGCCATCATATCCACTATCACATCTAACATACACTATGGTGCATTCTAGATCTTTATCCAACACAATTGTTAACATTATAACATAATTAAAATAAAGAACGCCATAAAAGAAATGCGAATTTCATAAATAACGATTGTTATACAAAGAGTCAATAAAACCCACACGCCACAAGTTGGCTAGTTGGGCATCTACTCTATCATCTTTAACTTGAGCTGCAATAGCTCAGTGTTCTTGAATATTAATGCACCGAGATACAGATTGAGTAATGAATTATAATCTTACGGAAACAACTCAAACTAAACTCTTATATTCGAAAGCCTTTAAACAGTTTTAATCGTATTAAATAATCATGCTATGCGTATGAATGTAAGTGCCGAAAACAGTAAAGAACATGCTGTAACGCCCCGAAATCCAGATTACGTAGAAATGGGTGCATGACTAGGGGGAAAATATTTTTAAATGATTACATGCCGTTTTATATGATTTATTTATGATTTTATGCTGCATGGTATGCATGTGAAACTTGTTTGAGTTAGAGACGCGTGGACGAGATTAGGGCAGACCGGAATGAAAATAATTTGAGATTTTTAAGTTATAGGATTTTTAAGAATGAAATTATTTTATTTTAAGCAACAATTTCTGAAAATTTGAGTTTTTATGATTATTTTGGAGGGGAACCCGTTTTTCGCCTATACAGGCTGGTATATTGAGTTTTAAGGTGTTTTAAAATATTAGGAGGCCTTGATTTCGGAAATATTTAATCTTTAAAGCCAATATAGAGTTTTGGTTATCTTTTCAATTAATTAGAGGGGCAATCAAGTCATTTTCTCCCCTTTTTCCTAATTAAACCCATAGGGGTCAATTGTGTCACACATTATTTTTCATAACTCACAATTTACACTCAACCTAGCCTCCACAACACACACCAGCCGTCCTCTCCTTTCCCCATAGCACAGGTTTCGAAAATCTCAAGTTCTTGGTGAATTTTGGTGATCCAAAGCCGGTGGTGCCCCGATCTCGCGTCTACAACGTCGGTAACTCGCAGATCTCTACTCCAACAAAACCAGGCATGTAATATCTATTCTTTTTTATCACAATTTAAGCCATAATAAACTGTTTTTAAAGTTTAATGCATGAATTGTATGTGATTTATTCAGATCTATGCATAATGTTTGAGATCAATGCATGTTTCATAGTTTTCAAAACGTATTTGATTCGTTTCTTGTGATGCTTCGGTCATAGTCGGTTCATGGGGCTAGAGTTTGGTCAAGGGTAGTCCAGGTAGTTATTCCATCGAGTTAGAATCATGTAGGTCCAAACGAGAAGTGATTTGGTTAAGGAATGAATTAGTTATGAATTTTAAGATCAGCACGTGTCCTGGCTTGTCGTCTGTGCACGATGGTAGAGTTTTTGGGGTCGGGTACATCGCTCAATATGGTCTATGTGGTCAAGGTTGAATGAAAAAGATATCCCATTGAGTTAGAGTCACGTATGTCCAAACGGGAAGTAATTTGGTCGAGTAACGAATTAGTTATGAATTTTATGGCTAGCACGTGTCCTGGTTGCAGTCTGTGCACGGGCAGTAGGACTGCGGGCTTCGGATTGGTCACTTGAATCGTTTTTGAGTTTTGTTTATTCCACTAACTAGTATATTGAGTTAGGGTGATGTGAGTCAAAATAGGGAGTGATTTGGATAAGCAATTTATTTTTAATGATTTTTTACCGTTTTGTCGCTCGAAGTGAGCCTTGTCGGGTCATTTTTGTGAAAATTAAGATTTCGAGTCTTAGGGGCTGCTAAAGTTCGTGGATGATTTAATTTGATGTTTTAAGCATATTTTAAGATGTTTTCCAGTATTTTTAGAATTTATTTGATTTATTGGATTTTTGGCAATTTTAGCTTTATAGGCCGAATATTTTAAAGTCAAAATTTAAAAGTCAAAATCGTTTTATTTATTGGCCTAATACTTTTATCGTATTTTAAAGTCAAAATTTTAAATTCAAAATCCTTTTTTTTATAGGTCTAATGCTTTTATCAAATTTAAAGTCAAATTTTGGTCCATGGGTCTTTATTTAGTCAAATTTTATATGTTTGAATTTTTAGCAAATGATTTTGTAAATTAAAAATTTTTAAAAGTTTAATTTTATGTTTTGGGCCGGACGGTTCACTTGGACCGGTTGGTTCGGTTGGATCGGGTCGGCTAGTCGAGTGGCGAGTCAAAATGTTTTAAAGTTGGTCCGAGTTATTTTAATTATGGACCGGTTATTTTAATTTTAAGTCAAATGTCCAATTTTAAAGAAAATAGCCAGATGTTTTAAAATTGAGTCAAACTTTTAAAATAATTAAAGTTATGTTTATTTTTAAGTCTTTAGTCAAAATTGGAGTCTTTTGATTTTTAATTAAGTCAAAATTGATTTTTGATTTTAATTTGATCAAAATTGGTCTTTTGGTCAAAATCGACTTTTGGGTTCAAAATTGATTTAAATTTATTTTAAAAGTCAAAATCGATTTTAATAAGTCCAAATTGATTTTAAGAAGTCAGAATTGATTTTAATTAGTCACATTAGCCTTGATTTCAAGAAGTCAAAATTTAAAGAAAATAGGCAAAAATTCTAAAAAGGGGTGAACATTCGTTCATCGACTAAGTTAAGAGCGATGTGTGGTCTAGAAGTAGTGGGCCAGTCTCCTGAATCAATCCTTGACCAAAGTGAAAAATGTAGATGCCCTTAAATTATTTTTAATTATATATGTAGTATGTTATGTATGTAAATGTTTTAAAGAAAATTATTAAATATACATTAACGGACTAAGCTTTTAAACTTGCATAATTTTATGAAAATGCATGCATCATGAATGTTTTATGTTTTTAATTATATATGTAGTATGTTATGTATGTAAATGTTTTAAAGAAAATTATTAAATATACATTAACGGACTAAGCTTTTAAACTTGCATAATTTTATGAAAATGCATGCATCATGAATGTTTTATGAATGTTAAAGGCATGTTCTTTTAACAGACAAAACCCAATGGATTGAATGATTTCTGACTTATGATGATGTATGATGAGCCTATGGATCCATGTGTGATATCATGGTGAAGTGGCAGCTTATGGATCCTCGTGTGATATAGGGGTGAAGTGGCAACTTATGAGCTTATGGATCCACGTGTGATATCGTGGTGACGTGACAGCCTATGGATCCTCGTGTGATATCGGGGTGAAGTGGCAAAATATAGGTGTGACATATAGGGATCCTCGTGTGATATCGGGGTGAACCACACCGCCGCGTATGTTGGTTTATAGATTGATCAATCGACTATGGTCACACTTCAGGATACGACTCTTATGTTTTTCATGTTACGTTATGATATGCCTTATGTGTTATATGATATGTTATGACATGAAATGTATGAAGAAATGTTTTAAGATCATGTACGCATTTATGTTTTTAACGTTATTTTATTACAAGTATGTGCTTGCATGTGATTTTATTAGTATGTACTTTGTTATGATATACGATAGAGCATGTTGAGCCTCTAGGCTCACTAGGTTTAAATGGTGCAGGTGAGGACCCTGCTGATGAGTTTACACCGACTGGCGGTGAAGACATCTGAGCGCCTGTTGCAGCAGTACCCTTGACCGCAGCAGTGTTATTTGGAGTTGATACAGTTTGATATTGGTTTAAAACATGTTATTTTCAGTATTTTGACGCATTTGAATTTATTTGATTTTATACAGTATGGTTGTTTAACATTTTTAAATATTTCTTTATTTATGCTTAAAGTATTTTTAGAAAATGACTTAGAAATGTTTTAAAGAGGGAACGAGCCATACTTGAAACATGTTTTTCCGCACATGTTTTATAAAAAAAAATTTTTTTTTCTAGAGTCTGGTTCGTTTCACATACGCTGCAATTTGTTTATGGAAGTTCGGAGCTGAATCTCCTACGTCTTCACTTCTTCCTCAATGGGAAGGTTTCCACTAGAAGACTTTGATTACAATGACCCTTCGCTGCAACCCACTCCTACGACCAGTAGCCGCAAGAACTCATAGCCACACCATCGCACACCAGCCCGCAAGCTGCGTGTGTCCAAATCCACTTCTTTAACGCGTCAGTGAGAAAGGCTACACACACTTCTTTAACGTCTCAATACGAAAGACAACTATACTTGTTTAACGTCTCTGTCCAAAGACTACAATGGAGAGTTTTCAAATTGATTCACTCATTTTATTTTTCACTCAACTCTCGAATATATGAATGGATCATGTGTGAGATTACAGTGTACACTCAATCTCTCGAAGATAGAATCTCACACACTAAGTGCTCCTGATTGAGCTGGTTTGCCAATGTCTTCCCATAGATTGTGCTGTCGACTTGATTATTCTTTTAAGTCCAACAGTGCATTAGCTCACACCTAAGCACTCCAGATTGCACACCAGCTGTCACAGAGTATGCAAACTTGCGACGAGCATTGGTATGCGTTGTGCATTTCTTTGTTTTCTATTCTGCACTTGCACAACACTTTCTCTCCGCATTTCACCATGGCGCTACTTCTGCTTGTGCTCTGCTTTTTATAGCCTGATGCGGAGATTTGTCCGTTGGACACAAAGATGTAGACGTTGAAAAGTCTTCTGTCACTTTTGTACTTTGAGTCCTTTGTCCATAAATGCGTCAGGATTTTCTTCACTTTAGGCACGTGAGCACTGTACTTTGAGAAGGCAATACAAGGAAGTCGATTTGAATACTGAAAAGCATTCTGTGTATAGTCTTGTATTCAAATCTCTTTGCTCGTAGATTTGATAGCATCTTTCACAAACTCAGGGAAAGTTCAATCAAACATCATAATCAAACACAATCATCTAAGCAAGCTCAAATCAAAGCTTAGAAATTACCTGGAATTTACAGTGTCAGTGCTCAAACAGATGAGGCCAATCATGTCTCATCTTCTCCTCAACCTCCCAGGTTGCTTCTTCTCGGCCATGCTTACTCCATTGGACCATCACCAACGGAATCACTTTGTTCCTCAGCTGCTTCTCCTTCCTATCCAGAATCTGCACTGGATATTCTACATAGCTCAAGGTAGAAACCAGCTCAACTTCGTCGGTTCTCAAAACATGGGACGGATCTGGCTCATATTTTCTCAACATTGACACATGAAAAATGTCATGTATCGCTGCTAACTCATCAGACAGCCTCAATCGATAAGCCAACTGCCCAATCCGCTCAACAATCTCAAAAGGACCAACGAATCTAGGAGCTAATTTGCCTTTAAATCTAAATCTCATCACGCTCTTGAAAGGAGAAATCTTAAGAAATACACGATCGCCAACCTCAAACTCTAATGGTCGACGTCTTCGGTTAGCATAGCTGGTAAATCTATCTTGTGCAGCCTTCATTCTACTTCGAATCAAATCAATCTGATCTTTCATATGCTGCACAAATTCAGGGGTAGAAAGCTGTTTCTCACCAACTTCTTCCCAACAAATCGGAGATCTGCACTTACGACCATACAACAGTAACGCCCGGAAATCCTAATTACGTGAATTGAATGCATGACTAGGAGGAAAACCTTATGTTTATATGATTTTCATGTCATGCATGTGTTTATATGATGATTTTATGTGTTACGTGTGCATATCGCTTTACGGTACGGTTTGAGACCGGTAAGCGGGGACGAGTCCGGAGACGAGAAAATCGAAAATATTTAAATGTTTTAGCCCTTAGACATATTTTATAGCAAACTATTTTTATTTTACGCACAATTTCCAAAAAAATGAGATTTTATGCACGATTACCGAGGGGGACCCGTTTTTCGCCTATACGGGCCATTTTTATGACTTTTACCACACTTTTAAATTTGAGAGGCCTTATATTACGAAAATTCAAGGCTTGGAGGCTGAAATTTAAATGTTTTTAAGCCTTTTTAATTAGAGTATGGGCTAGTATAATGATGGGCCCTTATTTCTTTAAATAAAACAAGGTAGAAGGGCTTTTTAGTACATTTTTTCATACACCCTTCACCTAAACTCGAAAATTACCCTAGCCCCTCCTCTCATCAGCCAACTTTGGCCTCCATCCTCCCCTTGGTGGCCGAAAATTTGCAAGTTTTTCCATTGGAACTCAAGGTGTGGTCTTCTCCATTATCCACCGCCCCGGTATCACGTATTTTCGCTTCTCTATCAATCAAGGCATGTTATATTCTTTATTTTCTCATCATATAGATCATATTACACTGTTTTTACAAAGATTATGCATGAACTTTATGTGAATATTTCAGATCTTAAGGTTTATGTTCATGATCATGCATGTACTCATATGTGCACCTCACGGTTTTAATCCTTTTTGCATGGCTTCGGTTCATGGGCTGCTTGAGGGGTCTTGGATCGTTGTTAGTGGTTCATGGTGGTCCTAGGAGTGGCTTGTCGTGGTTCGAAGTGGTGGAATTGTGGTCGAACCAATGGCTTGATGTCGCACACCGCGCAGTGTGTGTTTGTGCATGTCGCGTGCCTCTCCTTCCCAGCGTTCGTTCTCCTTCGTGCGAGCTTGGTTGGGGCCGTGTTTGGTCTCGTTGGAACCGCCTAGACCTGGGTGTGATCCAGCCAGAAGGGCTCCGGCATTGGTGGACGGAGCGGAGAGAACGATCGCTGATACCATCAGGTGGTCGCGACGGCACAGCATGGCTGGTGCATCCACTTGAAGCGACTGTTTCTCCCTGGTTAGGCCACGGTTTGAGGCAAGGTTGGTCACGTTAGAACCGACTGGACCTGAGGGTGATACTGCCAGAAGGGCTGCGGCCATGGTGGCTGGATCATGGAGGTCGAGCGTGATGACTGGCGGCTGGTCGCTTCCCTGCATGAACCAGTGTGTGTTTTTGGGTTTAGGGTTTGTAGTGGGCTGTTTTGGTCCAATTGAACCGTCTGGTTCGAGTCTCGAGTCGAATATTTTAAGTCTGGGCCGATTTATTTTATTTTCGGGCCGGGTAATTTTATTTTTTAAAGTCCGGGTCGTTTTTACCGGGTCAAGTCAACTTTTAAGTTAAAATTAGTTCGAGTCAAAATTATTTTTGGGTCAACGATTTTTAGTCAAAATCTATTTTTAATTTGATGGAATTTTTAATTAAATTGGGGTTTTAGCCAAATTAGTGGACTTTGGGCCGATATTTATTTTAATGAAATTTTAAGCCTTTTTAACGATATTGGGCCGACTCCTTCAAATGATTTTAAAAAGGGTTTGTTCTTAGTTGTTGGGCCAAGAGGAGTTGGGCTTAGGATTATTCTAAGTTTGAGTTGAGGCTTTGGGGCTTAGAATTAGTGGGCCAGTCGCTTGAGCCAGTCCTTGACCGGGCCGAAGAAAATAATGCATAGGCCCATGAATATACTTTTTAATGTTATATGTATCATGTTATGTATTTAAATATGTAATGTTTTAAGAAAATTAGCATATATTGATGGGAAAAGGTTTTAAAGTTGCATTATTTTTATGAAACACATGCATCATGAAAGTTTAAATTATGTTAAGGAATGAATGAAAATGTTTTTGAGGAATTGAAGTGTTGTGGGGCAAAGTGTGAGACCTGGATTTGTTAATTGAGATTAATAGTTTGAATTAATCGGTTTATAGAGATTTTGGTGGTTTAGAATCTCTGTTTCGAGATTTGAGTTGCATTTTCAGGTCGAGAACTATACTTAGAACGATTCTGGAAGTTTTCGTGATTTTGGTATTTTTGGGTAAAAGCTGTTTCTTGAGCTAGCAGCTGGTCGGTGGTGAAACCAGTCGAAGCGTGTTTTGGTAGTGACGGGTATGAAACGCCGTCGTTTGCATGAAGTCTGGTTGCGCGTTGAAATCAGCAGATGCATTAGCGTATTTGCGTTGAGGGCTAAAACGACTGCGTTTAGATTAGTTGGCGCGACGTCGTTTCGATGTTGCGTCTGGTACCAGCTGGTGGAATCGCGTGTGTGTATCTGCTGGTTGTTCAGCAGAAGCAGATGTCAACGCGGGTCAACTTTCCTGTAGCGCGAAGAGGAAAAGTCGTCGTTTTGTTCTTGCGACTGGTTACCCAGCTGCTGGTAGTGAGGATTTCGTATCCTATGCGACGTCGTTTGAGTAAGTTGGCGCGACACCATTTTGAGAACCAGCCGTTTGTTGTTTTGCGATTGTTGTAGCGTTATTTGAGAAACCAGCAGTTGGTTCTCGCGTCTGAGAGTTGTAGTATACCTGCTGGTTTGGGAGATCGATGGTGTCGACTGATTTTGCGGTGGACAATTATGTTTGAGTTCCAGTCTTTGCTGAAAAGTCGTCGTTTTGTTCTTGCGACTGGTTACCCAGCTGCTGGTAGTGAGGATTTCGTATCCTATGCGACGTCGTTTGAGTAAGTTGGCGCGACACCATTTTTGAGAACCAGCCGTTTGTTGTTTTGCGATTGTTGTAGCGTTATTTGAGAAACCAGCAGTTGGTTCTCGCGTCTGAGAGTTGTAGTATACCTGCTGGTTTGGGAGATCGATGGTGTCGACTGATTTTGTCGGTGGACAATTATTGTTTGAGTTCCAGTCTTTGCTAGTGCTATTTATAGGAAGATTTGGCCTTCGATTTTAGACACCAGTTCCCATACTTAGAATATTTTCCAGCCTTTCGTTCTCCGTTTCTTCGAACCCTAGAGCACTGTTCAGCCGTGAGCTTTTCCGGCGGATTCCCGTCGTTTTCGGTGGTTGTTTTGCTCGTGCGAGGTAGCTTTGGACTCCTCTCGAGAAGCCTTATCGATTACAACCATTCTTGGGGGCTGTGGTTAGCTAGAGAAAGGTCGCGAAGTTACTGTCTTGGCCATGCGTTCGCTGTGAGCAGGTAGCTTCGAATTGTTGTAAGATCTTGGCTTTAGTGTATTGTTTTAAGCTGTCGATTGTGTAGTATTGATGGGATTGAGTGCTGGTTGAGAGTGTCTCCCGGCCGTGAGTTCTGTGCTGGTATCCAGTAAGATTTATGTTGTGTATGCTGTTGGTTAACAGGCTTTTACCAGAGTCTTCGGGATTTCTTTCAGTGCTGGTTGTAGTTCAGAAGTATTGTATTTAAGGTACGGATCTGAGCTTGATGTAGCTGGGAATTGGCGTGAGATTGAATGCTAGATGGTTGTGGTGTATTGAGGTGGATGTTGCTGTGTGCATACGTGATTTCTGTTGATTGTTTAGCTGCCCTGTTATGCATACACGCATTTCCCAGATTGCATTCATATTGTTATTACAGCCATTGTTCGTATCTTGTATTGTTGTTGTTGATTCTTACCAGGATGCGAGGGCGAGCGGCAATACCGCACTCTCATCTCCCTGCTGGGATCGTTAGCCACCATGCGCCGAGTGGTTAACTACCACAGTTCATGGGCGAGGCAACGGCAGGTTGAGTTGGTTGATGCATCCGGTATTTGGGTGTTGTATAACGGCGAGTGGCTCATTACCACACTGTGAACACACCCCGTGGCCACTGTACGTGGTTCATGATTCTTGGAGCTATGTTTGAGTTCCTTAGCTCCCTTGAGGGTCGAGCTTTCCGTTGTTATCCAGTGTCTCATGCATAACATCTGCATTTTATCTTATGCATTTCCTTAGCTGTTTCTTTTGCTCTCCGTACTGGGGTTTGACCCCATGTCCCTCTGGGGCTTGGTTTGTTTCCTTGTTTGTGTTGTTTTCAGGAAACCCAGGTTTTACAGCTGGTCGTGGTTTTAACCCAGCTGGTGGTGCCCCGGGAGGTGGTTAGCGTGTCCCAGTTGCGTATAGCATATTTATATATATGTGTATCGGTTAGCCAGGGGGATGCCCTGTGCTTTGTTGTTGTATCCCGTTGGGGAGTCTGGTACATGTTATTTGTGTCTGGTTGTTATGCTAGCATTTGTGGTTTTGTAACTGGGAATTTATTTTGAGTATCGTTCTATTTTAAATTATATGTTTTAAAACCGTCGGGCCTAAAAACGAAAATTTTACCCACTTTTTGATAAGCTTCCGCAATGTGTTTGGGTTTTTACTCTGTTTAGAGCACGAGGCCTGACATTTTTGGTATCAGAGCTTAAGCTGGGATAAGCTCAATTTCTTTGATCACACTTGAGTCTAGGCACAGTGTTGTGTGTTGCATGTGCTTGACTTATGTGATTACGTGCTGCATATTTGTGTTATATGCTTTCTATGTTGTATCTGTTCTGTTTTTCCTTATCCTGTTGAGTGTATTTTAGATGCCGCCTAGACGTCGTAGTATAGGTAGGGGGCAGTTCCAGGAATCAGGAGGTCAGAACGAGGATCAGTATAGTGCTCCTAGTCATACTCATGAGAGTAGCGAAGAAGGGGAAGCTGAGGCTCCGCCGGTTCCGGTGGAGAGGATGGATGTGGTTATAGCTCGGTTTCAGAGGATGAACCCTCCTGTCTTTAATGGCGACGAGTCGAGTGAGGATGCTGATTCGTGGCTCCATAGCGTCATTCATCTTTTCGATAGGGCTCAGTATGACGATGAACTCCGGTTGAGGTTAGTGACCTTGTTGCTGAGGAAGGCCGCAGAGCGTTGGTGGAGAGGTGCGTCTAGTACCTTAGCGGAGACTGGAGTTGGTATTACTTGGAACACTTTCTGTGAGACCTTCAGGTAGGAGTACATCCCCGATTCGTATGTAGCTGCCCGTGAGCGGGAGTTTGAATTTTTGGAGCAGGGCTCGATGACTGTGCGCGAGTATGCTCGCAAGTTTTCTGCGTTGTTGGCTTATGTTCCGCATGTTGCTGGCCAGGCTAGGGCCAAGAGTACCAGATTCGTGGAGGGCTTGAATGAAGAATTTTACCAGAGTGTTTTGACGAGCAAGCCCAAGTCGTATGCTGAGGCCTTGGATACTGCTATCCACATTGAGGAGGGCATGAGGAGCCGTCATACGCGCAGAGCTCAGGTAGCTCAGGCAGTGCAGAGTGGTAGACATGTTGGTCAGGGAGCTCAGTCGTCTCAGAGTTCTCAGTCCGCTCAGTACCCCCAGCAGCAGCAGCAGCAATAGGTGGCTCAGCAGTCTGGCCGTCAGAGGTTTTGACCCCATGGTCAGCAATTCAAGAAAAAGTCTGGTTCAGGGTCTTTTGCTTCTGGCAGTTCGAGTAGCAGTGGATCTCGGACTGAGTTTTGTGGCTTTTGCGGTGGGAAGCATTCTTCCACGCAGTGTGTTGGGGTTCAGGGTTCCTGCAACCTTTGTGGTCAGTACGGTCATTTTGCGAGAGTGTGTCCGTCAGCTGGATCACAGCAGACCGCGGCCCAGCCTCAGGGTCGTGGAGGTCAGTCTAGGGGCCGTTCTCAGCAGTTTCAGCAGCCCCGATTGGGTGAGACTCAGTTTAAGCCGTTTCAGCAACCTGGCCCCTCGCGCTTTGGGCAGTCATCTCAGCCTTTCTTCTCAGGACCTCAGCATGCTCAGGTTAACGCCATTACGAGGGAGCAGGCCGAGGAGACACCGAGCCGAGTGATTGGAGGTACATGTCTTGTCTTTGACTTTCCTGCTC
>KQ994493.1:400215-419118 GCA_001598015.1 Dorcoceras hygrometricum
TGCTCAACACATTGAGCTCGGTTTCCGTGCGAGAATCTTGAATCCAGTACTTGTGTGACCCTCAATGGTTCAGGGATACAGCTAGCCGTGGGCCCACAACCATTGTGGCTCCGGAATCACAATTCCGGACTTGCCCATCGGATCATGGTAAGAGCGTCTAGCAACATCGCCCCATGATCCCCTAGGTATCACTGATAGTGCCTGCAAGAACCAGTTGGTCGTGGTTAGCGTACAGTACGGTCCTTTCAATCCATATATCCCGATCAGATCAACGACCATTGGTAAATCGAGAGTCGCTATAGATCCGATAGCTATGCATACATCTTGGAGATCGAATAGTGACATCACGAGTGTAATTAGGTAAACCCATTTACCTAAAACACTTCTAGTACTCTGGCCAGAGATTTATACACTATTATCCCCTCAGATAGCATAGGATATCCACGCATGTCTGCGAGCGGTGAATCCTCGACAAGGATGCATCGATTCCTACATGCGTCGGGATCTCACCCAATCCCGCCGCCTAATGACCCCAAGTGAGTCGGCAAACGAGTCAAAGTGAGACGCCTATCATGTAGAGTCTCAATGACGTTTCGAGTCGTGAGGACTAATCAGTACAACCAAGACCTCGGACTTATCCACTCGACAAATGGTAACCACGAAAGTCCGAACGAGGGTAGTTCGATAGATCACCAGGTCACTATATATCTGCATGCTCAGAACATCACATTGTTCCCTACCAATGAAACATGGTACTTCGCATCGCAGATACTAGTCTCGAGCTCGGGCGGCCTTATCCTCATTTTGACGGCCCAATCGACTAGGAACTAATTCAGAATACACAGTGACTATTAGATGTGTTTCATGATAGTCGTCATACCCACTATCACATCTAACATACACTATAGTGCATTCTAGGTCTTTACTCAACGCAATTGTTAATCATCATACAACACAATGAAAGTAAAGAACGCCATAAATGAAATGCGAATATAATATATAAAGATCGTTTCATACAAGAGTCTATGAACCCACACGCCACAAGTTGGCTAGTTGGGCATCTACTCTAACACTCCGTTTCGTAGTGTAATGCGCTTTGGACGCAAGGGAAAATTAGCCCCTCGTTACGTTGGTCCGTATGAGATTGTTGAGAGGATCGGCCCTTTAGCGTATCGGTTGTTGTTGCCGTCAGGCAGAATTTAGTAAAGAACAACCAGCTGATGAGCTTCCTACTGATAAATCAGCTGCTTCAACTGAGGAGAGACATTGGTTTGATCTCTCATATGAAGAACTCATTGCCAAATGGGCTGCTGACCGCCCAGTTACTTCTCCTGCTGATACTGATGAAGAAATTGAAGTTGAGCGACCAGTTTTTGAATCCGTAGCGGCGTTTGGATCAGCTGTTGAAATTGATAAGGCACCTGTCGATGATCCAGACACTGTTATCAATCAAGTTCTACAACAGCTGGATTCAATTTCAGCTGATCAGTGTGATACATCAATTGTTGAAGGAGCAGAAGGGAGAAATGTGAGACCTGGATTTGTTAATTGAGATTAATCATTGGAATTAATCGGTTTATAGAGATTTTGGTGGTTTAGAATCTCTGTTTCGATATTTGAGTTGCATTTTCAGGTCGAGAACTATACTTAGAACGATTCTGGAAGTTTTCATGATTTTGGTATTTTTGGGTAAAATCTGTTTCTTGAGCTAACAGCTGGTCGGTGGTGAAACCAATCGAAGCGTGTTTTGGTAGTGCCGGGTATTAAACGCCGTAGTTTGCGTGAAGTCTGGTTGCGCGTGTTGAAATCAGCAGATGCATTAGCGTATTTGCGTTCAGGGATAAAACGACTGCATTTAGATTAGTTGGCGCGACGTCGTTTCGATGTTGCATCTGGTACCAGCTGGTGGAATCGCGTGTGTGTTTCTGCTGGTTGTTCAGCAGAAGCAGATGTCAACGCGGGTCAACTTTCCTGTAGCGCGAAGAGGAAACGTCGTCTTTTTGTTCTTGAGACTGGTTACCCAGCTGCTGGTAGTGAGGATTTCGTATCCTATGCGACGTCGTTTGAGTAAGTTGGCGCGACACCGTTTTGAGAACCAGCCGTTGGTTTGTTTTGCGATTGTTGTAGCGTTATTTGAGAAACCAGCAGTTGGTTCTTGCGTCTGAGAGTTGTAGTATACATGCTGGTTTGGGAGATCGATGGTGTCGACTGATTTTGTCGGTGGAAAATTATTGTTTGAGTTCCAGTCGTTGCTAGTGCTATTTATAGGAATATTTGGCCTTCGATTTTAGACACCAGTTCCCATACTTAGAATATTTTCCAGCCTTTCGTTCTCTGTTTCTTCGAACCCTAGAGCACTGTTCAGCCGTGAGCTTTTCCGGCGGATTCCCGTCGTTTCCGATGGTTGTTTTGCTCGTGCGAGGTAGCTTTGGACTCCTCTCGAGAAGCCTTATCGATTACTACCATTCTTGGGAGCTGTGGTTAGCTAGAGCAAGGTCGCGAAGTTACTGTCTTGGCCGTGCGTTCGCTGTGAGCAGGTAGCTTCGAATTGTTGTAAGATCTTGGCTTTAGTGTATTGTTTTAAGCTGTCGATTGTGTAGTATTGATGGGATTGAGTGCTGGTTGAGAGTGTCTCCCGGCCGTGAGTTCTGTGCTGGTATCCAGTAAGATTTATGTTGTGTATGCTGTTGGTTAACAGGCTTTTACCAGAGTCTTTGGGATTTCTTTCAGTGCTGCTGTGTGCATACGTGATTTCTGTTGATTGTTTAGCTGCCCTGTTATGCATACACGCATTTCCCAGATTGCATTCATATTGTTATTACAGCCATTGTTCGTATCTTGTATTGCTGTTGTTGATTCTTACCAGGATGCGAGGGCGAGCGGCAATACCGCACTCTCATCTCCCTGCTGGGATCGTTAGCCACCATGCACCGAGTGGTTAACTACCACAGTTCATGGGCGAGGCAAAGGCAGGTTGAGTTGGTTGATGCATCAGGTATTTGGGTGTTGTATAACGGCGAGTGGCTCATTACCACACTGTGAAGACACCCCGTGGCCACTGTACGTTGTTGATGATTCTTGGAGCTATGTTTGAGTTCCTTAGCTCCCTTGAGGGTCGAGCTTTCCATTGTTATCCGGTGTCTCATGCATAGCATCTGCATTTTATCTTATGCATTTCCTTAGCTGTTTCTTTTGCTCTCCGTACTGGGGTTTGACCCCATGTCCCTCTGGGGCTTGGTTTGTTTCTTTGTTTGTGTTGTTTTCAGGAAACCCAGGTTTTACAACTGGTCGTGGTTTTAACCCAGCTGGTGGTGCCCCGGGATGTGGTTAGCGTGTCCCAGTTGTGTATAGCATATTTATATATATGTGTATCAGTTAGCCAGGGGGATGCCATGTGCTTTGTTGTTGTATCTCGTTGGGGAGTCTGGTACATGTTATTTGTGTCTGGTTGTTATGCTAGCATTCGTGGTTTTGTAACTGGGAATTTATTTTGAGTATCGTTCTATTTTAAATTATATGTTTTAAAACCGTCGGGCCTAAAAGCGAAAATTTTACCCACTTTTTGATAAGCTTCCGCAATGTGTTTGGGTTTTTACTCTGTTTAGAGCACGAGGCCTGACACAAAGTAACGATGGGAGTTAGCTGGGTAGCCGGGCCCGGGGATCCCCTGTTAATGTATAATGATAATGAGCTTATGGATCCTCGTGTGACATCGGGGTGAAGTGGCAGCATAGAGGTGTGACATATAGGGATCCCGAGGTAAGGTCGGGTGAACCACACCGCCACGTACATTGGTTTATAGATTGATCAATCGAATTTAACGGCTCTCACTTCATGGATACGACTCACATGTTCTTTTAAGTTATGCTATGTTTATGCTATGCCTTAACATATATGTTATGATGATTTATGTACGACTACAGCATGATTTAACGTTTTAAGATCTTTTAATGCACGCATGTCATGAAAATTATGTCCATACACTTATGTGCTTGTATGTGGTTTTATTATATGTACCTTGTTATTAGCGGATATAGCATGTTGGGCAATTTGGCTCTACTAGGTTTATATGGTGCAGGTGAGCATGATAATGTTGATGATATTACTCTGACCGGCGGTGAGGACGTTATAGATTGATCAATCGATTTAACGGCTCTCACTTCATGGATACGACTCACATGTTCTTTTAAGTTATGCTATGTTTATGCTATGCCTTAACATATATGTTATGATGATTTATGTACGACTACAGCATGATTTAACGTTTTAAGATCTTTTAATGCACGCATGTCATGAAAATTATGTCCATACACTTATGTGCTTGTATGTGGTTTTATTATATGTACCTTGTTATTAGCGGATATAGCATGTTGGGCATTTAGGCTCACTAGGTTTATATGGTGCAGGTGAGCATGATAATGTTGATGATATTACTCTGACCGGCGGTGAGGACGTCTGATGCTCCACTGCGGCTGTTACCCCGTGACCGCTTAGTTATTTCATGTTATTTGCTTTTAAACATGTTCAGTTTTTCCGCAAACGGTTTTTGAATACTCTGATTTTTATGATTAGCTTGTGAGACGTGGATTAAGAAATTTTGCAGTCGTTTTATCGAATGTGGAGACGTTATTTTAAATGCTTGAAGTTTATGTTTCATTATTTATAGCTTTGATTAGATGTTATTCCACGTCAGCTTAAAAAAAAATTTAGAGGTTTAGTTATTTCATGTTATTTGCTTTTAAACATGTTCAGTTTTTTCGCAAACAGTTTTTGAGTACTCTGATTTTTATGATTAGCTTGTGAGACGTGGATTAAGGATTTTTGCAGTTGTTTTATCGCATGTTGAGATGTTATTTTTAATGCTTAAGTTATGTTTTTTATTTATCGCTTTCATTAAATGTTATTCCACGTCGGCTTTCAAAAAAAAAAATTTTAGAGGTTTAGTATGTTTCAACTTTGTATCAGAGCGGTGGTTCTGGTGGGGTACTAGCCTGCTGCGTGGAGTTTGGAGGTCGCACTGCCAGTCGGTGAGTTTTATTTTATGATTTATGTTTATGTTTGTATGCTGCATGTTTAGTTTTGCCTTAGTTTTACCTTAGATTTTAAGGGTTAGACGCCTAGTCATGCACTTAGATTTACGTTATAAGACTTTGGTGTACCAGAACAATGCCTCCCCGTCGCAATATAGAGCAGCAACAGGATGACGACTTGCCTCCTCCTCCACCTCCGCAGTTGAAGCCTTATGAGAGGGCTAGCGTGAGCATGCTAGCCGGGATCACCAGGATCCTAGAGAGGCAGTCGGAGCGTTCCGGGAAGTCGCATAAGGAGGACGTGGCTGAGAGGTTCCACAAGCAGGGACCTAAGGAATTTGCCGGGACTTTTGATTCTTTAGTTGCCGAGTTGGACCTAAGTAGAACTGTTAGATCTTTTAGGACTTGGCTAGAGAACTTTGACGGATAGGACTAGCGAACCTAGAACGGTTTAGGTATCTAAACTACTTTTGGGATTTAGTATGATCATAAACGCGTGCCTGTGTGATGTTCCGTTTCATGCGAGATTCGTGTGCTTGGTGTTACTACCCTTGCACTACTAGACTCAGGGGTGACCCACTCGTTTATTTCGAGTGCGTTCACGCAGAGGATGGGTATTACACCGGAGAGCTTGGGTATGGCTCTCGCAGTGACGGTTCCGTCAGGAGAGGAGTTGACGACGACCAGCGTGGTTCAGGGATTGACGATGATGTTTCAAGATCATGTAGTCCAAGCAAATTTAGTGGTGTTTCCGATGTCGGGGTTTGATCTCATCCTAGACATGGATTGGCTGACAGAATTCGGAGCAATGATTGATTTTCAGAGGCGGACAGTTTCTATCAGATCGCCAGGGCAGGAGGCCTTCTTATTTGAGGCAGCGAGGAGACAACGGAATCCCAGATTCATATCTTTCTTACAGGCCAGGAAGCTGGTTGAGCACGGATGTCGGGAGTTCTTGGCCAGTGTTACTACTCCAGGAGATTCAGCAGGCCCTCCGTTGTCTGATGTGGAGGTAGTCAGGGATTTCGCAGATGTTTTCCTCGAAGATGTCACAGGAGTTCCACCAGAGAGAGAGGTAGAGTTTTCGATTGAGCTGATGTCGGGTATCGTGCCTATCTCTAAGGCACCGTATCGATTAGATCCTACCGAGATGAAGGAGCTTAAAGAGTAGATTCAGGAGTTGCTTGACAAAGGTTTCATTCGCCCTAGTTTTTCTCCATGGGGCGCGCCAGTTCTATTTGTGAAGAAGAAGGATGGTAGCATGAGGCTGTGCATTGACTACCGGGAGTTGAACAAAGTTACCGTAAAGAACAAATATCCACTCCCGAGGATTGAGGATTTATTCGATCAGTTGCAGGGAGCTTCAGTGTTCTCGAAGATTGATCTGAGATCTGGCTATCATCAGTTGAGAGTTAGAGAGGAGGACGTGTCCAAGACTGTTTTTCGGACACGCTACGGCCATTACGAGTTCTTGGTGATGCCGTTTGGTCTAACGACGCCCCAGCGATTTTTATGGATCTGATGAACAGAGTATTCAGGCAGTATCTAGACAAGTTCATCATCGTGTTCATTGACGACATTCTGATCTATTCGAGGAGCTTTGAGGAGCATAGACAGCACTTGAAGACAGCTTTGCAGACTTTGAGGGAGCATAAGTTATACGCCAAGTTCAGCAAGTGCGAGTTTTGGCTAGAGCAGGTGGCTTTCTTAGGGCATATTGTGTCGAGAGATGGGATTTCTGTTGACCCATCGAAAGTGGAGGCAGTTCAGAACTGGGGAATTCCGAAGAATGCAGCAGAGATTCGTAGTTTCTTGGGCTTGGCAGATTACTATCGCAAATTCATTAAGGGCTTCTCTTCTATTTCAGTGCCCTTGACAGCCTTGACCAAGAAGAATGCGAAGTATGTGTGGAGTGCCGACTGTCAGAGGAGCTTTGATCAGCTGAAGGAGGCCCTTACTTCAGCGCCAGTATTAGCGATGCCAGTGGACCACGAGGAGTTTGTGGTTTATACAGATGCTTCTTTGAGAGGTTTGGGTGCAGTTCTAATGCAGGGAGGTAAGGTTATTGCGTATGCGTCAAGACAGCTGAAGAGTTACGAGCAGAACTATCCGACGCATGATCTGGAGCTTGCAGCAGTAGTGTTCACACTGAAGATTTGGAGACACTATTTGTACGGCGAGAAGTGTCAGATTTTCACCGACCATAAGAGCCTCAAGTACTTCTTCACCCAGAAGGAGCTGAATATGAGGCAGCGCAGATGGCTAGAGTTGGTGAAGGAATATGACTGTGACATTAGCTACCATCCGGGTAAGTCTAATGTGGTAGCAGATGCTTTGAGCCGGAAGACTTCAGTGGTGGCGTGTTTATCAGTTGAGCGACCACTGCAGACCGAGATTCAGAGATTTGGGTTGGAGTTTTATTCAGGAGGCTGTGCGCCTAGCCTCGCAGCGCTCACAGTTCAGCCGACTCTTCGAGATTGGATTAGGGACGGCCAGGCTGCAGATGAGCAGTTACAGCAGTGGAGACAGAGAGATGAGGCTAGAGGACGAGGTTTGTACACAGTCGAGGATGGGATTACTCGTTTCAAGGGTCGCATGTGGGTACCCAATACTGAGCAGTTGAGAGCTGAGATCTTATCAGAGGCCCATGCATCGACGTATTACATTCACCCAGGGAGTACGAAGATGTACAGGGATTTGCAGACTATTTACTGGTGGCCAGGGATGAAGAGGGATATCGGACTATTTGTATCAGAGTATTTGACCTGTCAGCATGTCAAGGCAGAGCACCAGAGACCAGGAGTCCAAGAGGCTTTACGGCGATTTGGGTGATTGTGGATCGACTCATCAAGTCCGCACACTTTCTACCGGTGAAGACCACTTTCATATTGACGCAGTATGCAGAGTTACTGGTGGCCAGGGATGAAGAGGGATATCGGACTATTTGTATCAGAGTATTTGACCTGTCAGCATGTCAAGGCAGAGCACCAGAGACCAGGAGTCCAAGAGGCTTTACGGCGATTTGGGTGATTGTGGATCGACTCATCAAGTCCGCACACTTTCTACCGGTGAAGACCACTTTCATATTGACGCAGTATGCAGAGCTTTACATTAGAGAGATTGTCAGGCTGCATGGCATACCAGTCTCAGGGATTCCAGGTTTACGTCGGCGTTTTGGAGGAGCTTGCATGCTGCATTGGGGACCAAGCTATCGTTCAGTACGGCTTTTCACCCGCAGACGGACGGTCAGTCAGAGAGGGTCATCCAGATTCTAGAGGATTTACTGAGAGCCTGCGTGATAGATTTTCAGAGTGCGTGGGATTCTAGGTTGACCTTGGTAGAATTCACATAAAACAACAGTTTTCAGGCATCGATTGAGATGGCTCCTTATGAGGCTTTGTACGAGAGGAGGTGCAGATCTCCCGTGCATTGGGATGAGGTTGGCGAGAGGATTTTAACTGGACCAGAGATGGTATAGCAGACAGCGGATATTGTGACCAGGATACGAGATCGGATGAGGACAGCTCAGAGTCGTCATAAGAGTTATGCCGATCTGAGACGACGAGATCTGGAGTTGGCAGTAGGGGACCATGTATTTGTGAGGATATCGTCTATGAAGAGCGTGATGCGCTTCGGCCGGAGAGGCAAGCTCAGTCCAAGATTCATTGGACCGTTTGAGATTTTGGAGAGGGTCGGTACGTCAGCATATCATGTAGCACTACCACCCAGTCTGTCAGCAGCGCATAACGTGTTCCATATCTTGATGTTACAGAAGTACGTCCCGAACCCATCTCACGTGCTGGATTTTGAGCCGCTTCAGTTGGCACCAGACTTATCTTGAGGAGCGACCGGTTCAGATCTTAGCGCGGGAGGAGCGCAGACTTAGAGCGCGGAGGATTCCGATGGTCAAGGTCCGATGGCAGAATCACTCAGCCGACAAGGCTACCTGGGAGACCGAGGCCGATATGCGGACGCGCTATCCAGAGCTTTTCGGTAAGTAACTTAATTTCGGGGACGAAATTTCTATAAGGGGGGAGAGTTGTAACGCCCGTAAATCCTAATTACGTGAATTGAATGCATGAATAGGAGGAAAAACTTATGTTTATATGATTTGCATGTCATGCATGTGTTTATATGATGATTTTATGTGTTACGTGTGCATATCGCTTTACGGTACGGTTTGAGACCTGTAAGCGGGGACGAGTCCGGAGACGACCAAATCGAAAATATTTAAATTTTTTAGCCCTTAGACATATTTTAAAGCAAAATATTTTTATTTTATGCCCAATTTCCAAAAAAATGAGATTTTATGCACCGAGGGAGACCCGTTTTTCGCATATACGGGCCATTTTTATGACTTTTACCACACTTTTAAATTTGAGAGGCCTTATATTACGAAAATTAAAGGCTTGGAGGCTGAAATTTAAATGTTTTTAGGCCTTTTTAATTAGAGGATGGGCTAGTATAATGATGGGCCCTTATTTCTTTAAATAAAACAAGGTAGAAGGGCTTTTTAGTAAATTTTTTCATACACCCTTCACCTAAACTCGAAAATTACCCTAGCCCCCCCTCTCATCAGCCAACTTCAGCCTCCATCCTCCCCTTGGTGGCCGAAAATTTGCAAGTTTTTCCATTGGAACTCAAGGTGTGGTCTTCTCCATTGTCCTCCGCCCCGGTATCACGTATTTTCGCTTCTCTATCAATCAAGTCATGTTATATTCTTTCTTTTCTCACCATATAGATCATATTACACTGTTTTTACAAAGATTATGCATGAATTTTATGTGAATGTTTCAGATCTTAAGGTTTATGTTCATGATCATGCATGTACTCATATGTGCACCTCACGGTTTTAATCCTTTTTGCATGGCTTCGGTTCATGGGCTGCTTGAGGGGTCTTGACCCGTTGTTAAGTGGTTCATGGTGGTCCTAGTAGTGGCTTGTCGTGGTTCGAAGTGGTGGAATTGTGGTCGAACCAATGGCTTGATGTCGCACACCGCGCAGTGTGTGTTTGTGCGTGTCGCGTGCGTCTCCTTCCCAGCGTTCGTTCTCCTTCGTGCAAGCTCGGTTTGGGCCGTGGTTGGTCTCGTTGGAACCGCCTGGACCTGAGGGTGGTCCAGCCGGAAGGGCTCCGGAATTGGTGGACGGAGCGGAGAGAACGATCTCTGATCGCATCAGGTGGTCGCGACGGCACAGCATGGCTGGTGCGTCCACTTGCAGCGATTGTTTCTACCTGGTTAGGCCACGGTTTGAGGCAAGGTTGGTCACGTTAGAACCGCCTAGATCTGGGGGCAGTCCAGCCGGAAGGGCTGCGGCCATGGTGGCCGGAGCATGGAGGTCGAGCGTGATGACTGGCGGCTAGTCGCTGCCCTGCATGAACGAGTGTGTGTTTTTGGGTTTAGGGTTTGTAGTGGGCTGTTTTGGTCCAATTGAACCGGCTGGTTCGTTATTCGAGTCTCGAGTCGAATATTTTAAGTCTGGTCCGATTTATTTTATTTTTGGGGCGGGTAATTTTATTTTTTAAAGTCCGGGTCGTTTTTACCGGGTCAAGTCAACTTTTAAGTTAAAATTAGTTCGAGTCAAAATTATTTTTGGGTCAACGATTTTTAGTCAAAATCTATTTTTAAGTTACTGGAATTTTTAATTAAATTGGGTTTTTAGCCAAATTAGTGGACTTTGGGCCGATATTTATTTTAATGAAATTTTAAGCCTTTTTAACGATATTGGGCCGACTCCTTCAAATGATTTTTAAAAAGGGTTTGTTCTTAGTTGTTGGGCCAAGATGAGTTGGGCTTAGGATTGTTCTAAGTTTGAGTTGAGGCTTTGGGGCTTAGAATTAGTGGGCCAGTCGCTTGAGCCAGTCCTTGACCGGGCCGAAGAAAATAATGCATAGGCCCATGAATATACTTTTTAATGTTATATGTATCATGCTATGTATTTAAATATGTAATGTTTTAAGAAAATTAGCATATATTGATGGGCCAAGGTTTTAAAGTTGCATGATTTTTATGAAACGCATGCATCATGAAAGT
The DNA here is from genome assembly GCA_001598015.1 of Dorcoceras hygrometricum. NCBI lineage: Eukaryota > Viridiplantae > Streptophyta > Magnoliopsida > Lamiales > Gesneriaceae > Dorcoceras > Dorcoceras hygrometricum. The sequence continues at coordinate 411,278 of KQ994493.1, forward strand.
TTAAATTATGTTAAGGCATGAATGAAAATGTTTTTGAGGAATTGAAGTGTTGTGGGGCAAAGTAACGATGGAAGTTAGCCGGGTAGCCGGGCCCGGGGATCCCCTGTTAATATATAATGATAATGAGCTTATGGATCCTCGTGTGACATCGGGGTGAAGTGGCAGCATAGAGGTGTGACATATAGGGATCCCGAGGTAAGGTCGGGTGAACCACACCGTCACGTACGTTGGTTTATAGATTGATCAATCGAATTTAACGGCTCTCACTTCATGGATACGACTCACATGTTCTTTTAAGTTATGCTATGTTTATGCTATGCCTTAACATATATGTTATGATTATTTATGTACGACTACAACATGATTTAACGTTTTAAGATCTTTTAATGCATGCATGTCATGAAAATTATGTTCATACGCTTATGTGCTTGTATGTGGTTTTATTATATGTACCTTGTTATTAGTGGATATAGCATGCTGGGCCTTTAGGCTCACTAGGTTTATATAGTGCAGGTGAGCATGATATTTTTGATGATATTACTCCGACCGACGGTGAGGACGTCTGATGCTCCGCTGCGGCTGTTACCCCGTGACCGCTTAGTTATTTCATGTTATTTGCTTTTAAACATGTTCAGTTTTTCCGCAAACAGTTTTTGAGTACTCTGATTTTTATGATTAGCTTGTGAGACGTGGATTAAGGATTTTTGCAGTCGTTTTATCGCATGTTGAGATGTTATTTTTAATGCTTAAGTTATGGTTTTTATTTATCGCTTTCATTAAATGTTATTCCACATCGGCTTTAAAAAAAAAAAATTTAGAGGTTTAGTATGTTTCACCTGGTAGCTGTTATTATACGAAAACTCAACTAAGGATAAAGAATCCTGCCAGCAACCACTGAAATCCATCACGACTGCCCGCATCATATCCTCTAAAGTCTGAATGGTCCGCTCAGACTGACCATCTGTCTGTGGTTGATAGGCTGTACTCATAGCCAATCTCGAACCCATTGCTGCTTGCAAACTTTTCCAGAAACGAGAAGTGAACCTTGGATCTCTATCAGACACTATCAAAACAGGAACTCCATGCAATCTAACCACATGGTCGATGTACAGTTTTGACATTTTCTTCATCGAACACCTAACATCATAGGGAATGAAATGGGCTGACTTCGAAAGTCTATCAATCACCACCCAAATCGCATCACATACCCTACTCGATCGAGGTAGGTGGGTCACAAAATCCATGGCGATGTGCTCCCAATTCCATTGGGGCACCTCCAAACTCTTTAGCAATCCACTAGGTCTCATTTAATTTGATTTTATACAGTATGGTTGTTTAACTTTTAAATATTCCTTTATTTATACTTAAAGTATTTTTAGAAAATGACTTAGAAATGTTTTAAACATGGAACGAGCCATACTTGAAACATGTTTTTCCGCACATGTTTTATAAAAAAAAGTTTTTTTTCTAGAGTCTGGTTCGTTTCAGTTGGTATCAGAGCGGTGGTTCTGGTGGGGTACTAGCCTGCTGCGTGAAGCTCAGAAGTCGCACTACCAGTCTGTGAGTTTTACTGTTTTATTATTTATGTTTATGTTCGCATTCTGCATGTTTTAGTCCTGCATGATTTTTGGCCTTAGAGTTGTAAATTAGACGCTTAGTCATGCACTTAGATTTACGTGATAAGGTTTTGGTGTGCATGCATGCCTCCCAGACGTGCTATCAGTACGTAACATAATTTCGGGGACGAAATTTCTATAAAGGGGGAGATTGTAACGCCCCGAAATCTAGATTACGTAGAAATGGGTGCATGACTAGGGGAAAAATATTTTTAGATGTTTACATGCCGTTTTATATGATTTATTTATGATTTTATGCTGCATGGTATGCATGTGAAACCTGTTTCAGTTACAGACGCGTGGACGAGATTAGGGCAGACCGAAATGAAAATAATTTGAGATTTTTAAGTTATTGGATTTTTAAGAATGAAATTATTTTATTTTAAGCAACAATTTCTGAAAATTTGAGTTTTTATGATTATTTTGGAGGGGAACCCGTTTTTCGCCTATACAGGCTGGTATATTGAGTTTTAAGGTGTTTTAAAATATTAATAGGCCTTGATTTCGAAAATATTTAATCTTTACAGCCAAGATAGAGTTTTGGTTATCTTTTCAATTAATTAGAGGGGCAAGCAAGTCATTTTCTCCCCTTTTTCCTAATTAAACCCATAGGGGTCAATTGTGTCACACATTCTCACAATTTACACTCAACCTAGCCTCCACAACACACACCAGCCATCCTCTCCTTTCCCCATAGCACAATTTTCGAAAATCTCAAGTTCTTGGTGAATTTTGGTGATCCAAAGCCGGTGGTGCCCCGATCTCGCGTCTACAACGTCGGTAACTCACAGATCTCTACTCCAACCAAACCAGACATGTAATATCTATTCTTTTTCTCACCATTTAAGCCATAGTAAACTATTTTTAAAGTTTAATGCATGAATTGTATGTGATTTATTCAGATCTATGCATAATGTTTGAGATCAATGCATGTTTCATAGTTTTCAAAACGTATTTGATTTGTTTCTTGTGATGCTTCGGTCATAGTCGGTTCATGGGGCTAGTGTTTGGTCAAGGGTGGTCCAGATAGTTATTCCATCGAGTTAGGATGACGTAGATCCAAACGAGAAGAGATTTGGTTAAGGAATGAATTAGTTATGAATTTTAAGATCAGCACGTGTCTTGGCTTGTCGTCTGAGCGTGATAGTAGAGTTTTTGGGTCGGGTCATCGCTCAATATGGTCTGTGTGGTCAATATTGAATGCATAAGATAGCCCATTGAGTTAGGGTCACGTAGGTCCAAACAGGAAGCGATTTGGTCAAGGAACGAATTAGTTATGAATTTTATGGCTCGCACGTGTCCTGGTTGCAGTCTGTGCACGGACAGTAGGATTGCAGGCTTCGGATTGGTCACATATTGAATCTTTTTTGAGTTTTGTTTATTCCACTAACTAGTATATTGCGTTAGGGTAATGTGGGTCGAAACAAGGAGTGATTTGGATAAGAAATGGATTTTTAATGATTCTACCGTTTTGTCGCTCGAAATGAGCCTTGTCGGGTCATTTTTGTGAAAATTAAGATTTCGACTCTTAGGGGCTGCTAAAGTTCGTGGATGATTTTATTTGATATTTTAAGCATATTTTAAGATTTTTTACAACTTTTTTAGAATTTATTTGATTCATGGTATTTTTGGCAATTTTAGCTTATTGGCCGAATATTTTAAAGTCAAAATCCTTTTATTTATGGGCCTAATACTTTTATCAAATTTTAAAGTCAAGTTCACTTGGACCCGTTGTTCGGTTGGATCGGGTCGGCTAGTCGAGCGGCGAGTTAAAATGTTTTAAAGTTGGTCCGAGTTATTTTAATTATGGACCGGTTATTTTAATTTTAAAATGTTCAATTTTAAAGAAAATAGCCAGATGTTTTAAAATTGAGTCAAACTTTTAAAATAATTAAATTTATGTTTATTTTTAACTATTTAGTCAAAATTGGAGCCTTTTGATTTTTAATTAAGTCAAAATTGATTTTTGATTTTAATTTGGTTAAAATCGGTCTTTTGGTCAAAATCGGCTTTTGGGGTCAAAATTGATTTAAATTTATTTTAAAAGTCAAAATCGATTTTAATAAGTCCAAATTGATTTTAAGAAGTCAGAATTGATTTTAATTAGTCACATTAGCCTTGATTTTAAGAAGTCAAAATTTAAAGAAAATAGGCAAAAATTCTAAAAAGCGGTGAACATTCGTTTCATCGACTAAGTTAAGAGCGATGTGTGGTTTAGAAGTAGTGGTCCAGTCTCCTGAACCAATCCTTGACCGAAGTAGAAAAATGTAGATGCCCTTAAATGTATATTTAATTATATATGTAGTATGTTATGTATGTAAATGTTTTAAAGGAAATGATTAAATATACATTAACGGACTAAGCTTTTAAACTTGCATAAATTTTTGAAAATGCATGCACCATAAATGTTTTATGAATGTTAAAGGCATGTTCTTTTAACAGACAAAACCCAATGGATTGAATGATTTGTGACTTATGATGATGTATGATGAGCCTATGGATCCATGTGTGATATCATGGTGAAGTGGCAGCCTATGGATCCTCGTGCGATATAGGGGTGAAAAGGCAACTTATGAGCTTATGGATCCACGTGTGATATCGTGGTGAAGTGACAGCCTATGGATCCTCGTGTGATATTGGGGTGAAGTGGCAAAATATAGTTGTGACATATAGGGATCCTCGTGTCGGATTAGCGGTGGCGGATCCGGATCCCACTTCCCGGGGCGCAGCGGAAAAACAAAAATTGCCCGGAAAGTGTTCAATACATTCAATAAAATCTACAAACATTCATAGGGAGTTCGTAGATAGTTACCTTGCTGGCATCTAGGCGCCTGGCTCCGACCAGTTTCATGAGGAAAACCAGCACTTCAAACTGTAGGCGGCGGTAGATTCTCCAATCAGGTCCACGACCGGATTCAATATTCCTCCAATCAGCCTGCACTAGAAAGCTGATGGATTTTGGCACGGACGGAAACTCCTCGTCGTGGTGGCCGGAGCAAGTCCGGCAAGAGGCGGCGCGTGGTGGCCGACGGGCGGCGCGTGGTGGCCGAGAGGAGAAGGGAGGTGGGCGGCCGATTTCTTTTCTTTGGAGGCTAGGGTTTGTGTTATGATACTAGTGATTAAGCCCTAATCATCTTAACTTAATAAAGGTGGTAGATGGGCTTGAACCGGCCCAATGGACTTGGGTCATACCCAGGTCCATATGAATATTCGGTTCATTTAAATCACTGCGGTTTCATCATAACTCCGATCGACGATCAGATTGGACCTATCGACTCAGTTTCCAAAACTGAACATTATGATGTGAAAAACAATTTTTCAGATACCTAGTCCAAAAAGACAGTTTTGCCCCTCAACAGTGGGAAATCGCAATTTCACCCCTGTTGAGTTTTAGGAAGTCGCACTCCCTAAAGTCCTCTTCTTATGCTCAACACATTGAGCTCAGTTTCCGTGCGGGAATCATGAATCCAGTACTTGTGTGACTCTCAATGGTTCAGGGATACAGCTAGCCGTGGGCCCACAACCATTGTGGCTCCGAAATCACAATTTCGGACATGCCCAACGGATCATGGTAAAGCGACTAGCAACATCGCCCCATGATCCCCTAGGTATCACTGATAGTGCCTGCAAGAAACAGTTGGTCGTGGTTAGCATACAGTACGGTCCTTTCATCACATATATCCCGATCAGATGAACGACCATTGGTAAATCGAGAGTCGCTAAAGATCCGATAGCTATGCATACATCTTGGAGATCGAATAGTGACATCGCGAGTGTCACTAGGTAAACCCATTTACCTAAAACACTTCTAGTACTCTGGCCAGAGATTTATACACTATTATCCCCTCAGATAGCATAGGATATCCACGCATGAGAGCGAGTGGTGAATCCTCGACAACGAAGCATCGACTCCTACATGCATCGGGGTCTCACCCAATCCCGCCGCATAATGACCCAAAGTGAGTCGGCAAACAGGTCAAAGTGAGACGCCTATCATGTAGAGTCTCAATGACGTTTCGAGTCGTGAGGACTAATTAGTACAACCAAGACCTCGGACTTATGGCGTGTGGGTTTATAGACTCTTGTATGAAACAATCTTTATATATGATATTCGCATTTATTTATATGGCATTCTTTACTTTCATTGTGTTGTATAATGATTAATGAGGATAAGGCCGCCCGAGATCGAGACTAGTATCTGCGATGCGAAGTACCATGTTTCATTGGTAGGGAACATTGTGATGTTCTGAGCATGCAGATAGATAGTGACCTGGTGATCTATCGAACTACCCTCGTTCGAACTTTCCAAGTGGTTACCATTTGTCGAGTGGATAAGTCCGAGGTCTTGGTTGTACTGATTAGTCCTCACGACTCGAAACGTCATTGAGACTCTACATGATAGGCGTCTCACTTTGACTCGTTTTCCGACTCACTTGGGGTCATCAGGCGGCGGGATTGGGTGAGACCCCGATGCATGTAGGAGTCGATGCATCGTTGTCGAGGATTCACCGCTCGCTGACATGCGTGGATATCCTATGCTATCTGAGGGGATAATAGTGTATAAATCTATGGCCAGAGTACTAGAAGTTTTTTAGGTAAATGTGTTTACCTAGTTACACTCGCGATGTCACTATTCAATCTCCAAGATGTATGCATAGCTATCGGATCTTTAGCGACTCTCGATTTACCAATGGTCGTTGATCTGATCGGGATATATGGATTGAAAGGACCGTACTGTACGCTAACCACGACCACCTGGTTCTTGCAGGCACTATCAGTGATACCTAGGGGATCATGGGGCGATGTTGCTAGACGCTCTTACCATGATCCGTTGGGCAAGTCCGGAATTGTGATTCCGGAGCCACAATGGTTGTGGGCCCACGGCTAGCTGTATCCCTGAACCATTGAGGGTCACACAAGTACTGGATTCGAGATTCTCGCACGGATACTGAGATCAATGTGTTGAGCATGAGAAGAGGATTTTGGGGAGTGCGACTTCCTAAAAGTCAACAGGGGTCAAATCGTGATTTCCCGCTGTTGAGGGGCAAAACGATCATTTTGCACTGGGGTTCTGAAAAATGGTTTTTCAGATCATAGTATTCAATTTTGGAAACTGAGTCGATCGGTCCGATGTGATCGGCGATCGGAGTTACGATGAAGTCACGGTGATGGGGATGAACTGAATGTTCATCCGTTGGACCCGGGTCCGTTGGGCCGGTCCAAGTCCATCACTAAGTCTATTTAATATAGACTTAGGCTTTAATCAAACTACTAGACAACTTAACTACAAAAATCCTTAACCTAGCAATAGACGCCGCCTCCCTCCTCCTACAAAACCGCCGCCGCCGCCGTTCGCCGGAAATTGTTTCGGCCAACTTGACGAGGAGAATCCCTCCGCGCCGATCTCGTCAGGCCTTCTAGTGCAGGCCGACGAAGGAGTCTCGTATCCGGTCGTGGACCTGATTGACGTTATCTACCGCCGTCTACCGTGAAGTGCCGGTTTCCTCGCGAAACTGGTCGGATCCAGGCACGAGTTGCCAGCAAGGTAATCAACGATAAACACCCTATGAATGTCATAGCTTGCATGTTTTAATGAATTGTATTGATCGTCTCCCGGCAAATTTTTGTTCTTCCGCTGCCCGCCGAGAGGCGTGATCCGGATCCGACGTGGTTCCCCAAGAGTGGTATCAGAGCCAAGGTTTCGGATCTGATCAATACGATTACTGCCTTATTGTATCTAACTTTCAATTTTTCAGAATCGAAACGAAGAAAAATCGACGTCGCATCGGCATGCGCAGCGGCGCCCCATCATCATCGCCGTGCGCACGAGCGCGCGCGACGCCTGCGCGCTGGCCGTGCATGGCACGCAACCGCTGGCCATGCCCAGCGCATGATGGCCGATCGAAGATCGCCACTGGCCGCGCCTCGCGGCCGAGAGATGGGCGCCACTCCACGCAAGTTGTTGCTCCGCGTCTCGCCGATGCTGGGCGCCTTGTCGCGCTTGGATCTCGGCCGCTGGCCGCGTGATGTCGCGCCTCCTATCGTGCGCTGGCCACGCGATTGGCGCGATGGTGGCCGGCCTGCTGTGTGTCGCTGGATGCTGAGTGTCGGCCGCTGGTTGCGCGGTGTCGCGCGCGGCCGTGCGCCCACGTGCGGCCTTGCGCGCCGCGCGCGTGATTTCGTGGTGGCGGCCTCCGCTCCGGCGGATCTCCGGCGGTGGCCTGG
>KQ994493.1:447083-475013 GCA_001598015.1 Dorcoceras hygrometricum
GAGAGTCCAAACTTGGTTAGCATGCATTGAGTCAAACTCAGACTGCATTGCTTCAAGCCATAAATTAGAATCAGCATCGGAAATTGCCTCCTTGAAAGTTCTTGGATCAGATCCAACAACTTGATCACCAATAGGATAATGCGTGTATGCAAATGCAACAGCTGATATCAAAACAATGCACAAACGATAACAGCACAGAGCACACACACAGCCAAGCATATAATCCATGCTCAATCCTAAGTTGTAACAAGCTCACATCCGTAACTCAATTCTCTGGGCAACAATTACTACAAGCAAATTGCCACAATGACGTCCCGAGCTCACAGATCTACCACCTGCTCAATGGTAACAGACAATTCCTCAGGGACCAAAGCACAGAACACAGCAGCTGGGAGTTACAAACTCCACCTACGCTAATCCTAACTCTCTAAGTCAACAGAAAGCTCAAAGGAAGGAACTTTACTTACCCCAAATAGCTAGGAGCAAAATCCGACGCTTATGCTAACAGACTACACAAGGGAGATGTCTTCGCCCACCTCACCAGCTTCAAGCAAACGTTCGAAAACAATATCCAAACGAAGCGTCTCAGCAATAGGAGTCCAACGCTACCACTCTTACTCTCGTCGGAGCTGCCTACTGCCGGAAATCGAAGAAGATAAGGTTCGGTGAACAGTAGCTAGGGTATCGCGACAGAGATTGGTAATCGGGAAATATTCGAAGTATGGAAACTGGATACTCAATTCGAAGACCAAGTCTTCTCTTAACTAAGACAAAGCTGCTCATAGCAGAAGAAACAGTATCCACCACACTTAATCTATCGCAACTAGAATTCCCGCTCGCAAACAGATCTTGCAACATATCTCTCTCTAAGCCAGAACAGATATCTACTAACTCAAACGACGTCGCAGAGAACTACTGTCGCAACTGGACACGTCACCCTCTACTCACTGCTGAACACTAATCAACATCTGTTAGCAACGCTACAACAGATCTCTCACACAGCTGACGCTAACGCAACTCACAGTTGGGTCTTCTTCGCTAATCCAAAACGCTGTTGTTCCAACTAATCCAAACGGCGACGTAGAACTACTCACTGCTGAAACACGCTAGTGCGCTCTCTACTACTCAGCGACAACAGATCTTTCTACGACTGCCGAATACAACCACTACTGCTGACGTCACCAATGCTGAACGCCAACATACAGCGATGACCCGCACTAACTGCTGAAGAGATTCCGCCCCAACTCTAACTCTCCAGAACTATTCTAAGGGCTAAAACAAAACCCGATAGCTTCTCCAAGCTCATCGACGCAAAGCTGATCTCAACAAGATCCGATTAATTAACTCAATTAATCTTATCAGCTTTCAGGTCTCACAGTTGTCATATTAAATCTCCACAAATCTGCTGAACAGTAGCCACCGACGACACAGGGCTCACAGCTGATACCAACTCAGATCTGAGTACTACTCCAGATCTGGATTCTTTGCCAAAATAGATTTGGACATCTCCAAACGACGTCGCACAGAATTCCAATCCCCAACTGGTACACGTCATCCGGCTAGCACCAAATCTGCTGTCGCTAAACGACGTCGCTTCGCTCCAAACCAGAACACTCAGATCTCTGGCATGCAGACCAGTCAAATCTGAAAGCCATGAACCGCACCGGTCTACACGAAACCACAAATCGGGCCGGTCCACATAATACTAGTAACTTGTGCACCTCAAATCTGGTTTCTCCCAGAACGACTTCGCTTCGCTATCCGCGCAGGAGATTCAACTAGCGTACCCAGAATGGCTTGCGACAACCAGATTTGACCATCAGCCTTGATTACCATCAACCAACGCTAAAGCCGAATTCACCAACCAGCACTTATCAACTCCCAAATCTGATTACTACCCAGCAGAACTCTCCAACCTTCCAGAGCTGCTTCCAATACACTTACATAGAGACCTGATTACGTTCACCAAGTATACCAGCTCAGAGCTGGCCCGTCCCAGATCTGCTCACGCCAGATCTGGTCTGTACTAAACCCGATTAATTAACTTAATTGTTCCACAAATCTTTCGAGTCTCACATTCCTCCCCCACTGAAAATAATATTTCATCCTTGAAATCAAACGACAACTCCAGAACTGAACAAAACCTCAACTAAATGACCAACTCTGTAAAAAATCACGCTACGCACGATACAACCAACAACTCTCTAACACGCAACAAGAGACTACTAACCCAGAACTCAAGATAACTGGGTAAAACAACAACAAGCAAACTAGCTACTGGAGTTAATGCACGATCTACTCAAACCGGTCAGGCCATTCACGTTGCATTTTCTCCTCTAACTCCCACGTAGCTTCTTCTCTACCATGCTTGCTCCACTGGAGCATCACCAAGGGAATGGTCTTGTTCCTGAGCTGTTTCTCCTTCCTGTCCAAAATCTGCAAGGGATACCTAACATAACTCAAGGTTCGATCCAGCTCCACCTCATCAGTTCGCAACACATGAGAAGGATTCGATTCATACTTCCTCAACATAGACACATGAAACACATCATGTAATGAGGACAGTTCAGGTGGCAACAACAAAAGAGAGCCAAGGGACCGATCCTCTTCACAATCTCATAAGGTCCAACATAACGAGGAGCCAATTTTCCTTTGTGCCCAAATATCATAAAACTTCTAAAAAGAGAAACTTTCAAGAACACTTGATCACAAACTTAAAACTCTAAAGGCCGGCGCCTTCTGTTTGCATAACTAGCTTGGCGATATTGTGCAGCTTTCATACGCTGTCAAATCAAATCTACCTGATCTCTCATATGCTGCACAAATTCAGGAGAAGACAGCTGCTTCTCCCACACTTCTTCCCAACAGATTGGCGATCTGCACTTCCTACCATACAACGCTTCGAATGGTGCCATTCCAATCATTACTTGGTAGCTGTTATTATAAGAAATTCGACCAACGACAACGAATCTTGCCAGCCACCACTGAAGTCCATAACAACAGCTCGCAACATATCCTCCATGATCTATATTGTTCTCTCAGATTGGACATCGGTTTGGGGATGATAAGCTTTACTCATAGCTAATCTGGTGCCCAAAGCTGCTTGCAAACTCTTCCAAAATCTGGAAGTAAACCTCGGATCTCTATCTGAAACTATGGATACAGGCACTCCATGCAATCACACCACAAAATCTATGTACAGTTTCACCATTTTCCTCAAAGAATTCATCATATTGTAGGGAATGAACTGAGCTGACTTCGAAAGTCTATCAATTACTACACAAATAGCATCACAACCTCGGCTGGAACAAGGCAAATGGGTCACAAAATCCATAGCTACATGCTCCCAATTCCATTGGGGCACCTCTAAACTCTGCAATAGTCCACCAGGTCTCATCCTTTCCCCCTTAACTTGCTGACAATTCAGAAAACAAGCGACAAAACCAGCAACATCGCTCTTCAAACCTTCCCACCAATAGTGCGGCTTCAAGGCATGGTAAATCTTCCTTGCACCAGGATGGACACTATGTCTACTACAGTGAGCTTCTCTCAAAATCTCCTCCTTCTAATCTATCAGATTTTGCACTAACACTGCCACGAAACCTCAAACAACCATCAGACGTGACAGAATAATCCTCCAACTGCCCAGCTCGAGTTTTCAACTTCAACTCATGAATGTACGGATACGTTCTCTGAGATGCTCTAATATCCGAAACAATTTGTGGCTCAACTTGAAAAGATGACATCAGAACATAGTCATCACCTAGGTAAAAACGCCAACCAGTAGTGCTCAGATGCTCATGAACCTTAGAAATAAATAATGATGCAAGCATCGACCCTTGAGATTTCCTGCTAAGCACATCAGCAACTACATTAACTTTCCCAGATTGATACTGAATCTCACAATCGAAATCCTTAAGCAGCTCCATCCACCTACGCTGCCTCATATTCAAGTTGGACTGAGAAAAAAGATAGTGAAGACTCTTGTGGTCGGTATACACCACAAACAATTCGCCATAAAGATAGTGGCGCCAAATCATCAAAGAAAAGACAACGGAATCCAACTCCAAATCATGAACAGGGTATCGAGTCTCATGGGGTTTCAACTGATTGGAGGCATAAGCAATGACTCGACCATGCTGCATCAACACACAACCCAATCCATTAAGCAAAGCATCGGAACACACCACAAAACCTCTGGAACCTTAAGGTAAAGCCAACACTGGCGCTGTAGTTAGCTTCTCTTTAAGCAGTTGGAAGCTGTTCTCACATTCTTCTGTCCAAACAAATCTCTTGTCCTTCTGGGTCAACTGAGTCATAGGCTTAGATATACTAGAGAATCCCTCGATGAAGCGGCGATAATAGTTAGCCAATCCTAAAAAGCTACGAATCTCGGAGATGTTCTTGGGACGTTCCCAGTTCACTATGGCCTCAAACTTACTGGGATCAATAGACAATACATCGGTCGAAATGACATGACATAGAAACACTACTCTATCCAACCAAAACTGGTACATAGAAAAATTGGCGTACAACTGCGAGTCTCGTAGCGTTTGGAGAACCAAACCTCAAATGCTCTTTATTTTGCATTGGAGTCTTCGAGTAAATCAAAATATCGTCGATGAAAACAATCACGAACGGATCGAGGAACTCTCTAAACACTCGGTTCATTATGTCCATGAAAATTGCAGGGGCATTAGTCAAACCAAAAGGCATAACCAAGAACTCATAATGCCAATACCTCGTACGAAACATAGTTTTCGCAACATCTTTGTGAGGACTAAAAATTGTTAAGTACGATTCATTAGCTAAGTAGTTTTGGATTGGGATTAGCTACTTGAGTTTCTGATTATCGGGATCTGATTCCAGTAAGAATCCAGATTTGAGGCCTATCGCTGGAAGAAGATAAGCTTTTGGGATTCTGGCGCTGGAATTAGCTAGATTCAGATTTGAGTGAAATATGGATGTTCAGATATGTCCCTCCTATGTTTGCATTAATATCCGCGAGCAGGGAGTGAAACGTCGTCATTGAGGTGCTAATCATATTTGATGCTAGTGAGTGGAATCTGTTTAGCGGGCGTGAACAAATGTGAGCGTTTATGTGGTCAAGTCTGGATCAGCGTTCTCGGGATATGTTGCAAGAGCGGGACCCCGATGCTATGTCGTTTGGTTAACTAGCACGACACCGTTTTGAGTAGAACACATGTTTTGTTGGGGAGGTAGATCTGAGATAGCGTAGTCAGATGTGGATGATAGCTAATGCCATATTTGAGGGACTTCTGTTTTAGCGATGAAATCTGGACTTGTAGGCGATTGACTTCTACTGTAGCTTGGATATGGGGATTTAAATTAAGTGTCGATCAAAAATTAGAGTATTTCGAACCTGTTATTTCATATCTTCATCCCCAATAACCCTCGATTGGTATTGTTCATCCGAAGCCTATTTCCGTCGATTGTTGTACTGTTCATCCGAACCCTATTTCCGTCGATTGTTGTCGTTTTACACCTCCGTTTGGAGCAAGATTGGTAGAGCTGAGCTCGTCTTCTCTAGAGCGTTCGATTTATATCGGTTTGGATACTGGAGTCGTCGGGAGCGCGAAGCTGTTTTATTGTTCATGTGTCTTCACGAGGGTTAACCCGTAGTTCGTCTGTTCTTTAGAAACTTTGGATTTGAGCTGGTAGTGGCTTATATTGAGTTCGTCGTGAAGCTACTGGGGCAGTATACTTGTGCTGGTTGCTGCGTCCTTGTATTTGTAAGATCTGTTGAGGTAGAAGCTGGTTTGAGGTACGAATTGAGCTAGATTTTAGCAGCTTTGGGATATTTACTTCGTGTATTAGATGTTTTACTTTGTGTTTATTGTGTGCTGCTCTATGCTCATATCTGTTTGTGCATGAGATATATGTATAATTTTAAGCATGAGTCTGCTGTGCATTCACGCATACATATTGAGCCTGATTCCTTTGAGAGCTGAATTCCTTTGCACGTTTTGATCGGCCGGCTTAGTCATCGCGCCTGAAAGGTCCAACGTTGTTTTTGATGTGTTGGCCGGCTGAGTCTTCGTGCCTGAATACCACACTGCCTTGTGATGGTCGACTGAGTCGTCGCACCTGAAGATCACAAGATGATGATGATTGATGAGATCTGCACAGTTGAGTCGTTGTGTTTTTGTCTACCGATGATTCTTGGTAGCCCTTTTCATGCATTGCACGATTGAGATATTGCATTGTCTGATATGATATATGCTTTTATTGTGCTTTTCGTACTGAGGTTTGACCTCGTTTATTTTCCTTGTTTTGGGATGTCTTGGTCGGTGTTGGCCATTACATGTTCTTCAGGTAACCAGGCTGGACAGAGTGGAGCTTCAGCTGGTCGATCCCCTTTTTGATTTGAGTCCCAGTTGTATTGATATATTATATTGAGCCAGGGGATGTCCTGCGCCTTTAGTATTGGGGGATCTGTAGTTGTCTAACTACATTTTATTGTACGTTGTATGAGTTTTGAGTTAAACTCTTATTTTGAGTATGAATGTATTTTGAATGATATTGGATCAGGACTATATTCGAAAATTTTTAGCCCATATTTTTATGATTCTTCCGCATAATTGTGACTAATTGTTTTATTAGCGCACGTGGCCTGATATTTTTGGTATCAGAGCTTAAATTGGGATAAGCTCGTTTCTTTTGATCATACTTGAGTCTAGGCACAGAGTTTGAGTTCTGATTTTGACTGACTCTGTGATTGTGTGATTTGATTAATTGCCTCTGTGATTTATCTGCTTGTTCTTACCTCTGAGTTTTGGTAGATGCCGCCGAGGAGAGGTAGGAGTAGGATTGCTAGGCAGGTAGATGGGGAGTATAGAGCCCCGGGAAGTGATGAGGATGTTGAGCAGGAGTGTATACCTTTGCGTCGCCGAGCTATACAGGTTGAGGTAGAGGTGGATGATGTGACTCGACAGATTGGAGAGATGGAGCTAGTGTTGGCTAGGTTCTAGAGGATGAATCCCCCGACGTTTACTGGTGTCAAGGCTGGTCTGTTGGCTGAAGGTTGGCTTGAGCACATGGAAGAGTTGTTTTGACGCAGTGGAGTACTCGCAAGAGAGGAGACTGAAGTTAGCAGTGTTGCAGTTGAGATAGCATGCACAACGCTGGTGGAAGGGTACTTCTTGTGTCATGAGAGAGACTGGAATTTTGATTTGTTGGGAGAGTTTCTGTGCAGCTTTTTGACAGGAGTATACCCCTGAGTCTTTCTATAACAACCGTGAGCGGGAGTTCGATAACCTGAAGCAAGGGAACTTGAGGTTGGCCGAGTACGCCAGGCAGTTTTCTTCACTGTTGTGGTATGTTCCCCATGTTGCGAACCAGGAGAGGACGAAGAGGAACAAGTTTTTTAGAGGGTTGAGGTCCGAGTTGTTCTGTATGGTGTTAGCTGGTTCCCCTGCGACGTATGCTAAGTTGTGGATAGAGCAGTGGACATTGAGGAGAGTCTGATAGAGGTGCAGAATCAGGTTCAGTCGATAGCTGGACGTAGTTTTCAACCTGTACCGAGAGCGATGTCTTCTTTCCAATCTCCTCAAGTGCCGCAACAGTCGAATCGTCAGAGGTTCAATCCTCGAGGGAAATAGTTTAAAAAGAGTTCAAACTCTAGTTCTTCTGGTTCAGTGAGTTCTGGTGGCAGTGGCTCCGGAGGAGGAGTGACTTCTGGTCAGTGTGGAGGTCGTCATACGACTTCTCAGTGTCGTGGAGTTCAGGGCCTTTGCCATAACTATGGGCAGCCTGTGGCTTGAGTGTGTCCGGCTGGAGGACAGTCTTTCGGTCAGTCTCAGCAAGGTTCAGCTGGTGGTTCTTCGTAGAGACCGCAACCTTTTGTTCAGTCCCAACGATCAGGTTTCCAACCCCATGAACCGTCTAGGTTTGCTGGACCTTCGAGACCTCAGTTTCCGGGACCGCAGCAAGCTCAGGTGAACGCCTTGATGAGAGAGCAGGTAGAGGATAGACCAGAGGGAGTGATTGCAGGTACTTGCTATATCTATGACTTTTCTGCACGAGTTTTGTTTGATACTGGAGCATCACACTCTTTTAGTTCTGAGCTGTTTGTGTATGAGTGTGGGTTGAGTTCTTCCCCACTGTGTGATGTTGTCTCTGTATCTACCCCTTTTGGTATGAGTTTGTTGTCCCGTGAGGTAGTGTTGGATTGTGTTCTTAGGTTTGATGAGAATGCGTTGGTGACTAATCTTATTTTCCTAGAGATTAGGGATTTTGACTGTATCTTGGGAATGGATGTGTTGTCCAGTTATAGAGAGACAGTTGATTGTTTTCATGGTGTAGTGACATTTAGGCCTGAATTTGGAGAGAAATAGGATTTCTATGGTGCTGATTCGCAACCTAAGATTCATTTGGTGTCTGCCATGGACATGTTTGGTTTGTTGTTGCTAGAGAATTCAGGGTTTATGATCTATGCCTTCAATGTTTCCCAAGTATCACGATTAGAGTTGGGCGATGTTCCGATTGCTCGAGAGTTTCCAGATGTATTTCTGGATGAGATTCCTGGATTCCCTCCGAGATGAGAGATTGACTTTAGCATAGAGTTTGTGCCAAGAACAACCCCGATTTCTAGAGCCCCGTATCAATTGGCGCCAGCTGAGTAGAAGGAACTCAAAGAGAATTTGCGTGATATTTAATAGAAGGGATTCATTAGAGCGAGTATATTGCCATAGGGAGATCCTATTCTTTTCGTGAAGAAGAAGGATGGGTCTATGAGAATGTGTGTGGATTTTCGGCAGTTGAAAAAAGCGACGATTAAGAAAAAGTATCCGTTGCCGAGGATTGATGACTTGTTCGACCAGTTGCAGGGATCTGCTGTATACTCTAAGATTTATCTGTGGTCTGCTTATCATAAGTTGCGGATCAGAGATGCTGATGTGGCGAAGACGACTTTTAGGACGAGATATGGGCATTATGAGTTTTTGGTGATGCCTTTTGGATAAACGAATGCTCCTGTTGTCTTCATGGATTTGATGAATCGCATCTTCAGTGATTATATTGATCGTTTTGTGATTGTCTTCATAGATGACATCCTGATGTATTCGAAGAACTTCAGAGAGCATAAAGAGCACTTGAGATTGGTTTTGCAGAAACTGAGAGACTCACAACTGTATGCGAAGTTCAGCAAGTGTGAATTCTGGCTGGATAGAGTTGTCTTTTTGGGTAGATGACATCCTGATGTATTCGAAGAACTTCAGAGAGCATAAAGAGCACTTGAGATTGGTTTTGCAGAAACTGAGAGACTCACAACTGTATGCGAAGTTCAGCAAGTGTGAATTCTGGCTGGATAGAGTTGTCTTTTTGGGTCATGTCATTTCAGCGCAAGGGATTTCCATGGATATGAGTAAGGTCGAAGCAGTTCTTAACTAGGAGCGACCTAGGAGTGTGACTGATATCCGTAGTTTCTCAGGTTTGGCTGTCGATTATAGGCGTTTTATCGAGAAGTTCTCTTTGATAGCCAGGTCGATGACTCAGTTGACCCAGAAGGATAGAAAGTTTGTTTGGACTGAAAAATGTGAGTCGAGTTACCAGTTGCTTAAGGAGAAATTGACTACTGCTCCTGTGTTAGCTTTGACTTCGGGTTCGGGAGGTTTTGTAGTTTGCTCTGATGCCTCTCTGAGTGGTTTGGGATGCATGTTGATGCAGAACGGGTATGTGATAGCTTATGCGTCTCGACAGTTGCAGCCCTATGAGACGGTTAGAGTAGATGCCCAACTAGCCAACTTGTGGCGTGTGGGTTCATAGACTCTTGTATATGACAGTATTTATATATGATATTCGCATTTATTTATATGGAGTTCTTTACTTTCATCGTGTGTATGATGATTAACAATTGCGTTGAGTAAAGACGTAGAATGCACTTAAGTGTATGTTAGATGTGATAGTGGGTATGACGGCTATCATGAAACACATCTAATAGTCACTGTGTATTCTGAACATGTTCCTAGTCGATTGGGCCGTAAAAATGAGGATAAGGCCGCCCGAGTTCGAGACTAGTATCTGCGATGTGAAGTACCATGTTTCATTGGTAGGGAACATTGTGATGTTCTGAGCATGCAGATAGATAGTGACTTGGTGATCTATCGAACTACCCTCGTTCGGACTTTCCAAGTGGTTACCATTTGTCGAGTGGATAAGTTCGAGGTCTTGGTTGTACTGATTAGTCCTCACGACTCGAAACGTCGTTGAGACTCTACATGATAGGCGTCTCACTTTGACTCGTTTGCCGACTCACTTGGGGTCATCAGGCGGCGAGATTGGTGAGACCCCGATGCATGTAGGAGTTGATGCATCGTTGTCGAGGATCACCGCTCGCAGACATGCGTGGATATCCTATGCTATCTGAGGGGATAATAGTGTATAAATCTCTGGCCAGAGTACTAGAAGTGTTTTAGGTAAATGTGTTTACCTAGTTACACTCGCGATGTCACTATTCGATCTCCAAGATGTACGCATAGTTATCGGATCTTTAGCGACTCTCGATTTACCAATGGTCGTTGATCTGATCGGGATATATGGATGAAAGGACCGTACTGTACGCTAACCACGACCAACTGGTTCCTGCAGGAACTATCAGTGATACCTAGGGCATCATGGGGCGATGTTGCTAGACGCTTTTAACATGATCCGTTGGGCAGGTCGGGAATTGTGATTCCGGAGCCACAATGGTTGTGGGCCCACGGCTAGCTGTATCCCTGAACCATTGAGGGTCACACAAGTACTGAATTCGAGATTCCCGCACGGATACTCAGCTCAATGTGTTGAGCACGAGAATAGGATTTTGGGGAGTGCGACTTCCTAAAAGTCAATAGGGGTCAAACCGGGGTTTCTCGCTGTTGAGGGGCAAAACGGTCATTTTTCACTGGGGTTCTGAAAAATGGTTTTTCAGATCATAGTGTTCAGTTTCGGAAATTGAATCGATCGGTCCGATCTGATCGGCGATCGGAGTTACGATGAAGTCTCGGTGATGGAGATGAACTGAATGTTCATCCGTTGGACCCGGGCCCGTTGGGCCGGTCCAAGTCCAACACTAATATCTATTAAATGTAGATTAGACTTCATAATAACAATTAGACTCTCAAAACCCTAACCCTAAGCACAAGACCGCCGCCCCCTCTCCTCTTCGACCTCACGCCGCGCCGCCGCCGCCGCCCGCCGGACTTGTTCCGGCTAGTTTTTCGAGGAGAATTCGTTGGCGATAAAATCCTTCACCCTTCTAGTGTAGGCTGATTGGAGGGAGATTGATTCCGGTCGTGGACCTGATTGACGGATCTACCGCCACCTACCGTGAAGAGCCGGCGTTCTTGTAATTCCGGTTGGAGCTTGGCACGAGTTGCCAGCAAGGTATTCCTAAAAACACCCTATGAACGTCATAGATCTTTGAATTGTTCATCGTATTGATCGTCTCCCGGCACATGTTTTTCGTTCTTCCGCTGCCTCGCCGGGGGGCATGATCCGGATCCCAACAGAGACGAGATACCCCGTTCATGATTTAGAGTTGGCTGCGATAGTGTTTGCTTTGAAGATTTGGCGTCACTATTTGTATGGTGAACAATTTGTGGTGTACACCGACCACAAGAGTTTGAAGTATATCTTCACGCAGTAAGATTTGAATATGAGGCAACGCCGCTGGATGGAGTTGCTGAAGGATTTTGAGTGTGATATTCAGTATCAGCCTGGGCGGATGAATTTAGCGGCCGATGCTTTGAGTAGGAAAGACCAACCTGCGATGTTGACGTTGATGAGTATATCCAAAGTCCATGAGGATTTGGGGACTTCCGATGGCGTTTTCAGTCAGGTGATCATTGCTTTGTGGTTTCTTCTTTTCAGGTCGAGCCACAGATTTTAGAAGACATTAGAACAGCGCAGAGGACTGATCCATATGTCCATGAGTTGAAGATTAAGGCTCAAAATGGTCAGTCTGAGGATTTTTCTGTTGCTTCTGATGGATGTTTGATATTTCGAGGTAGATTGGTGGTTCCGAATTTGATTGACTTGAAGGAAGCCGTCTTGAATGAACCTCATTGTAGTCGATACAGTGTGAATCCGGGTGAAAAGAAGATGTAATCATGCCCTGAAGTCTCACTTTTGGTGGGAAGGCATGAGGAATGACATATCTGGATTTGTAGCTCGATGTTTGAATTTCCAACAGGTCAAGGTTGAGAGCATGAGACCTGGTGGATTGCTACAGAGTTTTGAAGTACCTCAGTGGAATTGGGAGCACATCGCCATGGATTTTGTGACGCATTTTCATCAATCGAATAGGGGATGTGATGCTGTTTGGGTTGTTGTTGATAGACTTTTTTCTAATTCAGCCCATTTCATTCCCTATGATGTGAGGTGCTCGATGAAGAAGATGGCACGACTGTACATTGACCATGTGGTGAGATTTCATGGAGTGCCGGTTTCGATAGTGTCTGATAGAGATTCAAGGTTTACTTCCCGATTCTGGAAGAGCTTGCAGACAGCGATGGGTTCGAGATTGGCTATGAGTACATCCTATCACCCACAGACAGATGGTCAATCTGAGAGGACCATTCAGTTTTTAGAGGATATGCTGCGAGCAGTTGTTTTGGATTTCAATGGGTCCTGGCAGGATTCCTTGTCCTTGGTTGCGTTTTCTTATAACAACAGCTACCAGGTGACTATTGGGATGGCCCCTTTGAAGAGCTGTATGGTCTAGGTGTAGATCACCGATCTGCTGGGAAAAGATTGGCGAAAAGCAGTTGTCTACTCTTGAGTTTGTGCAGCACATGTTTTAGAGGATATGCTGCGAGCTAGTTGTTTTGGATTTCAATGGGTCCTGGCAGGATTCCTTGTCCTTGGTTGCGTTTTCTTATAACAACAGCTACCAGGTGACTATTGGGATGGCCCCTTTGAAGAGCTGTATGGTCTAGGTGTAGATCACCGATCTGCTGGGAAAAGATTGGCGAAAAGCAGTTGTCTACTCTTGAGTTTGTGCAGCACATGAAGGACCAGATTGAGTTGATTCGGAGTAGGATGAAAGCTGCTCAAGATCGACATGGTAGCTATGATAACAAGAGAAGGAGACCTTTGGAGTTTGAGGTTGGCGATCGAGTGTTTCTCAAAGTTTCTCCTTTCAAGAGCGTGATGAGATTTAGGTTGAAGGGTAAATTGGATCCTAGATTCGTTGGTCCCTTTGAGATTGTTGAGAGGGTCGGACAGTTGGCTTATAGATTGAGGCTGCCTGATGAGTTAGCAGTGATGCATGATGTGTTTCATGTGTCAATGTTGAGGAAATATGAGCCAGATCCATCCCATGTGTGGAGGACTGGTGAAGTTGAGCTTGATTCTACCTTGAGCTATGTGGAATATCCAGTGCAGATTCTGGATAGGAAGGAGAAGCAGATTGAGGCTGCCTGATGAGTTAGCAGTGATGCATGATGTGTTTCATGTGTCAATGTTGAGGAAATATGAGCCAGATCCATCCCATGTGTGGAGGACTGGTGAAGTTGAGCTTGATTCTACCTTGAGCTATGTGGAATATCCAGTGCAGATTCTGGATAGGAAGGAGAAGCATCTGAGGAATAAGGTTATTACGTTGGTGATGGTCCAATAGAGCAAGCATGGTCGTGAGGAAGCTACATGGGAAGTGGAAGAGAAGATGAGACAAGAGTGGCCTCATCTGTTTGAACTATGATGGCAGTAGAATTCCAGGTAATTTTTGACTTTTGTTTCGTGTGTTGATAGTTGACTGTGGTTTGTTGGCATTGAGTGTGCTGGGCAGTATGGCATAGGTGTTTTTTTTTGGAATAGTGTCTAGTATACTGTGCCGTGAGAATGCCATCTTGTTGTGATTTTTGTTCCTCGTTATTTTAGAATCTGGTGCTACGAGTTGATTTCGAGGATGAAATATATTTCTATTGGGGGAGAATGTGAGGACTAGAAATTGTTAAGTACGATTCATTAGCTAAGTAGTTTTGGATTGGGATTAGCTACTTGAGTTTCTTATCGGGATCTGATTCTAGTAAGAAACCAGATTTGACGCCTATCGCTGGAAGAAGATAAGCTTTTGGGATTCTGGCGCGGGAATTAGCTAGATTCAGATTTGAGTGAAATCTGGATGTTCAGATCTGTCCCTCGTGTTTTTGCATGAATAGCCGCGAGCAGGGAGTGAAACGTTGTCGGTGAGGTGCTAATCAGATTTGACGCTAGTGAGTGGAATCTGTTTAGCGGGCGTGAACAGATGTGAGCGTTTATGTGGTCAAGTCTGGATCAGCGTTAGCGGGATATGTTGCAAAAGCGTACCCCGATGCTACGTCGTTAGTTAAGTAGCGCGACACCTTTTTGAGTAGAAC
Source organism: Dorcoceras hygrometricum (assembly GCA_001598015.1). Taxonomy (NCBI): domain Eukaryota; kingdom Viridiplantae; phylum Streptophyta; class Magnoliopsida; order Lamiales; family Gesneriaceae; genus Dorcoceras; species Dorcoceras hygrometricum. The sequence goes on from KQ994493.1 coordinate 461,444, forward strand.
GCATATTTTGTTGGACAGGCATATCTGAGATAGCGTAGTCAGATGTGGATGATAGCTAATGCCAGATTTGAGGGACTTCTTTTTTAGCGATGAGATTTGGACTTGTAGGCGATTGACTTCTACTGTAGCTTGGATCTGGGGATTTAAATTAAGTGTCGATTAACACTTAGAGTATTTCGAACCTGTTATTTCTTATCTTCATCCCCGATAACCCTCGATTGATACTGTTCATCCGAACACTATTTCCGTCGATTGTTGTCGTTTTACGCCGCCGTTTGGAGCAAGATTGATAGCCCTGAGCTCGTCTTCTCTAGAGCGTTCTATTGATACCAGTTTGGAGACTGGAGTCGCCGAAATTGAGGAGCGCGAAGCTGTTGCAGTGTTCGTGTGTCTTCGCGAGGGTTAACCCGTAGTTTCGTCTGTTCTTAAGCAGCTTTGTATTTGAGCTGGTAGAGGCTTCTATTGAGTTTGTCGTGAAGCTACTAGGGCAGTATACTTGTGCTGGTTGCTGCGTCCTTGTATTTGTAAGATCTGTTGAGGTAGAAGCTGGTTTGAGGTACGAATTGAGCTAGATTTTAGCAGCTTTGTTATTAGCTTTGGGATATTTCCTTCGTGTATTAGCTGCTGTGCTTTGTGTTCATTGTGTGCTGTTCTGTGCTCATATCTGTTTGTGCGTGAGATATATGTATGATTTTAAGCATTAGTATGATGTGCATTCACGTATACATATTGAGCCTGATTCCTTTGAGAGCTGAATTCCTTTGCACGTTGTGATCGGCCGGCCAAGTCGTCGTGCCTGAAAGGTCCAACATTGTTTTTGATGTGGTGACCGGCTGAGTCGTCATGCCTGAATACCACACTGCCTTGTGATGGTCGGCTGAGTCGTCGCACCTGAAGATCACAAGATGATGATGATTGATGAGATCTACACAGCTGAGTCGTTGGTTTTTGTCTACCGATGATTCTTGGTAGCCCTTTTCATGAATTGCACGATTGAGATATTGCATTGTCTGATATGATAGATGCTTTTATTGTGCTCTTCGTACTGAGGTTTGAACTCGTTTATTTTCCCTGTTTTGGGATGTTTTGGTCGGTGTTGGCCATTACAGGTTCTTCAGGTAACCAAGCTGGACAGAGTGGAGCTTCAGCTGGTCGATCCCCTTTTTGATTGAGTCCTAGTTGTATTGATATATTACATTGAGCCAGGGGATGTCCTGCGCCTTTAGTATTGTGGGATCTGTAGTTGACTGACTACTTGTTTTAACGTACATTTTATGAGTTTTGAGTTAAACTCTTACTTTGAGTAGGAATGTATTTTGAATGATATTGGATCAAGCCTATATTCGAAAATTTTTAGCCCATATTTTTATCATGCTTCCGTATAATTGTAACAGATTGTTGTATTAGCGCACGTGGCCTGACAATCTTCCTCTCGAATCCACAACTGATGATACACTGAACGCAGATCGATCTTAGATTCCACAGCTGAACCTTGAAACTGATCAAATAAATCATGGATCCTCGGTAAAGGGTATTTGTTCTTCACAGTATCCTTATTCAGTTGCCGGAAGTCGATCACATCCTCATAGAACCATCCTTCTTCTTCACAAACACGATAGGAGCTCCCCACGGGGACATGCTCGGTCGAATAAAAAATTTCTCCAATAAATCACTAAGCCGTACCTTCAGCTCTCCCAACTCAGCTGGTGCTAAAGGATACGGGGTTCGCGAGATAGGAGCTGTACCAGGTACCAACTCAATGCTGAAGTCGATCTCACTCCTCGGAGAAAAACCAGGAATCTCTTCCGAAAACATGTCAGGGAAATCACGAGCAACGGGGATGTCATTAAGCTCTACACATGACTTCGAGGATGCATGCAGTGTTAGAGTAGATGCCCAACTATCCAACTTGTGGCGTGTGGGTTCATAGACTCCTGTATGAAACAATCTTTATATATGATATTCGCATTTATTTATATGGCATTCTTTACTTTCATTGTGTTGTATAATGATTAACAATTGCGTTGAGTAAAGACCTAGAATGCACTATACTGTATGTTAGATGTGATAGTGGGTATGACGGCTATCATGAAACACATCTAATAGTCACTGTGTATTCTGAATTAGTTCCTAGTCGATTGGGCCGTCAAAATGAGGATAAGGCCGCCCGAGCTGGAGACTAGTATCTGCGATGCGAAGTACCATGTTTCATTGGTAGGGAACATTGTGATGTTCTGAGCATGCAGATAGATAGTGACCTGGTGATCTATCGAACTACCCTCGTTCGGACTTTCCAAGTGGTTACCATTTGTCGAGTGGATAAGTCCGAGGTCTTGGTTGTACTGATTAGTCCTCACAACTCGAAACAACATTGAGGCTCTACATGATAGGCGCCTCACTTTGACCCGTTTGCCGACTGACTTGGGGTTGTTAGGCGGCGGGATTGGGTGAGGCCCCGATGCGTGTAGGAGTCGATGCATCGTTGTCGAGAATTCACCGCTCGCAGACATGCATGGATATCCTATGTTATATGAGGAGACGATAGTGTATAAATCTCTGGCCAGAGTACTAGAAGTGTTTTAGGTAAATGGGTTTACCTAGTTACACTCGCGATGTCACTATCCGATCTCCAAGATGTATGCATAGCTATCGGATCTATAACGACTCTCGATTTACCAATGGTCGTTGATCTGATCGGGATATATGGATTGAAAGGACCGTACTGTACGCTAACCACGACCAACTGGTTCTTGCAGGCACTATCAGTGATACCTAGGGGATCATGGGGCGATGTTGCTAGGCGCTCTTACCATGATCCGTTGGGCAAGTCCGGAATTGTGATTTCGGAGCCACAATGGTTGTGGGCCCACGGCTAGCTGTATCCCTGAACCATTGAGGGTCACACAAGTACTGGATTCGAGATTCCCGCACGGATACTGAGCTCAATGTGTTGAGCATAGGAGGATGATTTTCGAAAGTGCGACTTTCGAAAAGTCAACATGGGTCAAATTTCAATTTCCAAAAGTTGGAGGACTAAATTGAAATTTAGGGTTTGATGATCTGAAAAATTGTTTTTCATATCATAGTATTCAGTTTTGGAAACTGAGTCGATCGGTCCGATCTGATCGGCGATCGGAGTTATGATGAAGTCACGGTGATAGGGATGAACCGAATGTTCATACGTTGGACCCGGGCCCCTTGGGCCAGTCCAAGTCCATCATTAAGTCTTCTAGTGCAGGCTGATCGGAGGGAGATCGTTTCCGGTCGTGGACTTGATTGACGAATCTACCGTCGCCTACCGTGAAGAGCCGGCGTTCTTGTAATTCCGGTTGGAGTCAGGCACGAGTTGCCAGCAAGGTAATCAACGAAAACACCCTATGAATGGTTCGTATTGTGTTTGAATTTTATTGTATTGATCGTCTCCCGGGCAATTTTGTTTTCCGCTACGCCCCGGGAGGCGGGATCCGGATCCTCCACCGTTGTTCCCAACACCTCCCGTTTGTTGTGACCTGGTAGAGCGCTGGCGATTGAATTTCCATCGAGCATGCTCGAGTAGCACCCGAATACTTGAATGATGTGTCCGCCTTTGCTGTTGTGATGGGCGATTGGGTAGCTCCCAAACTCATACGACACTATCACCTTGTGATTGAGCATGTTTGGCCTTTGATTATTGTGGTACCCGTTTTGTTTGTACGCGAGCATGCATTGCGTTACATGTTGCATATTTCTTCGTAGCATTGCTATATTTTCTATGTTCTCTGTATCGAGGTCTGACCTCTTTTCTTTCTCCATTTGGGCTGCTTTGGTCGTGTTATGACCAATGAAAGTTTTTCAGGTAGATCAGCTGAGCCAAGTGGTGCTTCAGCTAGTGGAGCCCCTTAGGTGTTGATCGTGTGACTCAATTATTGTACAACACATACTTGTTGTAACGACCCGTACTTTTCTTAGCGGAATTTATAAGTTTTGGGGTTCAAATGAAAGTCGTAAAATTTTCAAACATCGAACTAATGGATCGTTACTATCTTTCTGGTCTGAAGTGAGAAAAATATTCCAATTCACGATGTGAATAAGAATCAGATGTTACAATGGAAAAGCGCGGAAACTAGAAATCTGATAAATCAAACAAAATGGTTTATATTCTTCCATAACGAAGTCTGAAACCGATTTTTACAAAATAACTAAACAAGAAATCTGTCATGGTGTAAAACGACAGCAAAAGTTTCTGTACAATACTATGTAATCCAAAAAGGAACCATGAAATCTGGAACAGAAAGAAAAACGCTAAAGTCTGGTGTCCACGATAAACACTTCCTTCCCTTCTGTTCATTTCCCTCCAGCTCTTAACTGTTCATTACCTGCACTCAATGAAAACTAGTGAGCCAAAGGCTCAGCAGGTAAAGTCTGGAAATAACGAAAGCAAATCATACAATCGTCCAATAACTAATACATATTGGAGTCTGAAACTTTGAATACGCTCAAGAATAAACAAGTGTAAAACATAACTGTGAAATCTGAAAGTAAATGAAGGCATAAATCATAACTCAATTCCGAAAACATTTTCTTTAAACATTCTTTAGAGCAGTAATTAAAATCACACTTGTGCTCTTCATTCATTTTCTGACAACACTTTAAACATTTGGTCCATTTCGTTTGATCAAACTTCTGATATCAGTCTTAGCACTATTGCTCATTTTTGAAGGGGTATATAGATCCGTCGATCCATAATCCTTATCCTTCCTTGGATTTTGAAGGGGTATACAGTCCGTCGACCGTAATCCTGATCCTTCCTGGGGACCCTTTTGTTGTCATAACTTAAAATTTTCTTAAAACCTTTTGCTCTTTCTTTCTTTCGTGAAATCTGTTTTCTTTCCTTTATACGTTTACTGGTTTTCTCTTGTCTAATGATGTTCTGGAACTGTAAAGGATTTCTCTATAAAGCTTGCGAAAATGAAAACTAAGCAAAAATACTACTTGAATCTGTCAATTGAATCGAATACATCTTTGAAATGATTCGGAATTGAATAAGGAATCCGAATCTATTCTTTCTGTCTCAATCGAAGAAGTATTGAAGGAGTAAAGGATGAAATCTGTTTTAGTGAACAGTAGAAACCTGAATCATATAGATGTATCTCAACGGAGAAGAAATAAAACAGATCTCTGTTGGTCAACCAGATGTCAACGCAACTTATACATGACGTCACCAGATCTTACCCAACTAAACGAGTAGTTCAGATGTCACGCCACTACTGAATAAACCAGATATCAACGGTCAACTCAGAAGTCAACAATTTATACAAGAATGTGCCTTATACCAGATCTCACATATAAAAGAAGAAATCTAGAATAAAGGAATAGGTGAAGTCTGAATGAACATAAGTATGTCAACGAAGAAGAAACACTTCAGATCTCTCGAACAAAAATAGGAATCTGAATTAACTTACCACATAAACAAACCTCTACTCTTAGAGATCTGTTCATCATAAAAATTCAACGAAGGTATAAGAACCAGATCTCATACTTAACCGTGTGGATAAACATGAATTATCACGGTTACCTTCTTCTGAAGAAATCAAAATATCTTACGAAATTTCTGGAAAAGATCGACTAAGCTACTTGTGAGCTACTTCGAGGAATGAATCCTTGGAAAACTCAAGAATTTACTAGAAGAACATCATTAAACCATTTTCTAAAACATCTTTGAATCAAAATTACAGTAAACGTAACTTTTGCAAAAACAGAGCATAACTTCTGGTTTTTCTTTGAAGAACAGCCGTAGCTATCTTCCTTTCTTTAAAATCATACATAATCATAAACACAGAATTGAATATATGCTTTCTATTGAGTGAGCAAGAAACAGAGTTTACTTGCCTGGTTTCTTTAACACAACAACGGCAGCAAATCCAGTGACCTTCCTGTGCACCGCTTGTTTCCTTTAAAACGCTTTGAAAGAACTTTGCTCGGTTTCTTAAGAGAGAACACCGCTTTAAAATGATTTGTTGTGAAAGTAGTGATGCATGAAGCAACTTAATATCCTATTTATATGACTTACAAAGTCTAATGAAGGAACACACGTTTAATCAATATGCCAAAATCCATTATAAGCGTGCTCTGTTTTTAAAATGAAAAGATGCTCATGGAAACCGAACGATTTTAATTAAAACCAAGTATTCAATTGGCTTGCAGGTACCACTAGACATCTACTGTTATTGCATTCTGAAATCTGGTTATCAACCCAAGATATAAGAATAGGTTGATCATTGCGTAAGACATGGAATCTATACGCGCATAACTTTAAATCTGAAGTTTAACATTTAAATGAAGAACGCCAAACAACACGTGAAATCTGAAACTGAATCTATTCATGGATCGAAATAATATAGCATTGTAATCCCTCAAATCTCATAAATTACTAGTTGTGGACTATGAAAAGGATCTGGTCGTTACACTTGTGCTTCTGAGTCTATACCAGGGCAAGCCCTATGTAGTTGGGGTTATTTTTTGAACCTTAGATTTATGTTTTTTTATGTTTGAATCTTGTATTAAAATCTATATTTTTAGTATTCGCATACTTTTAAGTGTATTTTAGTTCAGGATAGAATAAAACTTTTAACCCTCTTTTAAGCTTCCGCATTATTTTGTTAATTGTGTTCTTATTATGAGATTAATGGCACCGAACCTGACACTTTCATCTCATATATCCCGACCAAATCAACGACCATTGGTAAATCGAGAGTCGCTAGAGATTCGATTGGCATGCATGCATCTCGGAGATCAAATAGTGACATCTCATACTACTAGGTAAACTCATTTACCTAAAGCACATCTAGTACTCTGGCCAGAAATTTGTCACACTATTATCTCCTCAGATAGCATAGAATATCCACGCAAAAGGGCGAGCGATGAATCCTCAACAACAAAGCATGACTCCCACATGCATGGGGACCTCACCCAATCCTCACGACCTGATGACCCTCACGGAGTCGGTAAACGGGTCAAAGTGATACGCTTATCATGTAGAGTCTCAATGATGTTTTGAGTAATAAGGACTTATATGTACAACAAAGATGTGAGGCTTGAGATAACTAAGTTGGATTAATTGGGTTTAGTATGGATCAGATCAGGTGCGAGCTGATCTGAGTGGAGATGTTCGGAGCTAAACTTCTAGCATGAAAGTTGTACTGGTTTTCTAGCATGGGCTGATTTGAGTGAAGCAGCTCAGACGCGAGCTGTTCTGTGAGATGCAGTTTAAGTGCAAGCTGATTTGAGTTCTGGGCGTGAGCTGGATTCAGCTTGGGGCTGTACTTGGTGTCCTGAGCTAAGTAGTCATATCGTAGATGTTGTGTAGTGTTGTTTGGTAAAATCAGCTTAGGCGTAAGCTGATGGTGATGAACAGCTTAGGTGAGAGCTATTTGTGGCATTCGGATCAAGTGCGAGCTGTATGGAAGATCAGATCGGGCGAGAGATATACTGTAGGTGTGCGACCTGTTGTGTGTGATCTGATCTAGGTGTATGCGAGCTGATCTGTTGTGTGTGCTCAGTTGGATGCCTATGTTGAGTATATTGTAGATGCCCTTGTTCTCTGAGCTGATCTGTTGAAGTTGCATTGATGTAGTAGCATATCGATTCGGTAAGAACTGAATGGAGAGTTAGCTTAGAGATGGACTGGACGTCCCAAGATGGTATCAGCTTAGATGTTTGAGATAGTCGGTGAGTATTGTAGATCAAATCACGGGATATTGAGTTGTTTATACTTAGAATTTGACCAAGTGTTAGTCATTTCCCGACACTTAGATATTTTCTTTCACCTCGAGAGCCCAAGCTGATACCTCGTCGTGAAATCATCGTTACTGTTCATCGAACATTATCTTCTCTGATAGCCGGCAGTAGGAGACTCCGCTTGGAGAAAGGTTGGTACCATTGGGTTCCTCTCTTCAAACCTATCTTTTCTCTACCAATATTGGTGCCGGTGGATGGCCGAAAGAGAGAGCGCGATTATAGTCGACTTTTTGCGAATTCCGATGAAGTTGTTCTTTGGTTCGGGTAGCGACTTTAGGTAAGTGATAGTATTTGTTTTCAGATTCGTTTAGAACCCGTAATCGCTTTTGGGAGTAAGTTCGAGATGGGTTGAGCTGGTAGCTCTCAACTCTATTTAGTTGTAGTTTTCCCAAAATGATTTCGTGTAGTTTGAGAAGATTGTAGCTTGGTGGCTGGTTTGGAGGTATCTGCCGATATTTCTCCAAGAGAGCTGGGGAATAAGAAGACGGTTGGCCAGAGCTGATAGTTTCAGTTGCGTGAGCTCTCTCGTGTTGGTGTTCTGCACTTCTAGCAAGCTGTTGTGAGGTATTGTTTGTCAGGAGTTGAGGTACGGATCGGAAATGGTAGTTACAGCTTTTGTAGAGTATGAGTATGTGCTCTGTGCTGTTTACGTGATGTGTAATCTGACCTGTACTGCTGCTTGTGCTACATGTTGAGCATGTCATGGCATAAAACACATGAATATATCATATTGAGCCCTGATATTCCTTGCTAGCTGATGCATTGATGTTGTTGAGTTGTTCCTTTATGGAGTGTTTTGTTGATGTTCATGCTAACAAGGGATAGCACTGAGGACGCCCCCTCAGATGTTGTGGCCTGGATAGGTGGTGGTGGGTGGTCGTAGGACACCTTTTTATGTCGTCGTGGCAGGTCGAGTAGCTCCCGTCACTCCTGATGATGAGCCACATCTATTTTCCATTGGGAACGCCCGGGTAGCTCCTGAATTCTTGATGATGCTGCCACATGTTGCTGTTCACCATTTCGTTTGGCCTCCGGTTGTGATACCGATGTTCTTGCTACCAGACAAGCATTTGCATAACACATTTAATATATCATACATACTTCGTTTGCTGTTTTACTTTGTTCTCCGTACTGGGGTTTGTCCCCTTTTCTCTTCGGGGTTGTTTGGTTGTGTTTTTTGCCATTCAGGTTACCCATGTACTTCAACTGGCCTAGGTGGTGTGTCATCTAGTGGAGCCCGAGGGGTTGATCGAGTGTCCCAGTTATATGTGCTAGAGTAGGTGCCCAACTAGTCAACTTGTGGTGTGTGGGTTCTTGTTAACTCTATGTAAAACGGTCTTTATTTATGAAATTCGTATTCTTTTATGGTATTCTTTATCGTCATTATTTTATAATGTTAACAATTGTGTTGGATAAAGACCTGGAATGCACCATATTGTATGTTAGATGTGATAGTGGATGTGATGGCTATCATGAAACACATCTAATAGTACTGTGTATTCTAAACTCGTTCCTAGTCGATTGGACCGTCAAAATGAGGATAAGGCCGCCCGAGTTTGAGACTAGCATCCGCGATGTGAAGTACCATGTTTCATTGGTAGGGAACATTGTGATGTTCTGAGCATGCAGATGGATGGTTTGCCTGGCGAACTATCGAGCTACCCTCATTCGGATTCTCCAAGTGGTTACCATGGAGAGTCCGAGGTCTTGGTTGTATGGATTAGTCCTTACTACTCGAAACATCATTGAGATTCTACATGATTAGTCGCCTCACTTTGACTCGTTTACCGACTCCGTGAGGGTCATCAGGTGTCGAGATTGGGTGAGTTCATGAAGCATGTGGAGTCGATGCTTTGTTGTCGAGGATTCACCGCTTGCCCTAGTGCGAGGATATCCTATGCTATCTGAGGAGATAATAGTGTGACAAATCTCTGGCTAGAGTACTCTTGCGCTTCAGTGTAAATGAGTTTGCCTGGTAACACTCGCGATGGCGCTATTCTTATATCCAAGATGTATGCATGGCTATCGAATCTCTAACGACTCTCGATTTACCAATGGTCGTTGATTCGATCGGGATATATGAGTTGAAAGGATCGTACTGTAAGCTAACCATGATCGACTGATTCTTGCAGGCACTATCAGTGATACCTAGGGGATCATGGGGCGATGTTGCTAGACGCTTTACCATGATCCGATGGGTTAGTCCGAAATTGTGGTTTCGGAGTCACAAAGGTTGTGAGCCCACGGCTAGCTGTATCCCTGAACCATTGAGGGTCACACAAGTACTGGTTTCTCAATTCCCGCATGGAAATTAAGCTCAATTTGTTGAGTATAGGAGAAGGAAGGATGGAAGTGCGACTTCCTAAATTTAAATAGGGTCAAAATGCAATTTCCCTAAGCTTGGGCTAGTTTGACTGTCCTTGAAGCTTACAGGGGCCAAACTGCTATTTTGGATTAGGTGGTCCGAAAAATTGTTTTCACATCATAATGCTCAGTTTTGTACACTGTGTAGATCGGTCTGATCTGATCGTCGATCGGGATTATGATGGAGCCATAGTGATGGACTTGAAACCAATGTTCACCCTGGGCCTGGGCCCAACCCAAGCCCATTAAGCTGGTTCAAGCCCATGGAAAATCTATAAATAGGGGCCCTGGGGTATTCATTTGATTCGTACCAAAAGCTCTTCAGCTATATTCTCCCTTCCTCTCCTCTCCTCTCCTCCCCACGTCGTCGCCGCCTCGCCGTCGCCGCCCGCCGTCGTCGGACTTGTTCCGACCATTCCGGCGAGGAGATTCCGTCCGTGAAATCTTCGTCGTGTTTTCTAGTGCAGACCGACGAAGGAATTGGGATTCCGGTCGTGGATCGGATTAGGAGGCCGACACAGCCAACTGTTGAAGTGTCGATTTCCTCGTGAAATTGGTCGGATCCAGGCGCCTAGACGCCAGCAAGGTACTGATCTAAACATCCTATGTATGTTTATATACTGATTTACAGGTGTATTGACCGTTCCCGGGCTTAAAAATTTAAATCTTCCGCTCTCCCCAGGAGCGGGATCCGGATCCGCCGCTGCGCCGACAATATGGATATATATATTTCGTCGAGTCATTTATGTCCCGTGTATTTGTTTCAGTTTTGATTCGATATTTGTATCCTGATGATATACATGTATTGTTGGGAATCTATATGTTGTTGGTTGTGTTGGTTTTCAGTATAAAGCCTTTATTTCGAGTACTTGCATATTCTCAAGTTGTATTTACTGTTCACGAGGGAATCTATATGTTGTTGGTTGTGTTGGTTTTCAGTATTAAAGCCTTTATTTCGAGTACTTGCATATTCTCAAGTTGTATTTACTGTTACACGTAAAAAAAAATTTAACCCACTTTTAAGCTTCCGCATTATTTCGTTAATTGCGTGCTTAATATTGGATAAAATATGAGGAGAAAACTTGTTTTAAGAAAAATGGGCTTTTAAAATTTTACTACCATAAAACCTTCTAAAGCATAGGGAATGGCCTCAAGAATTAATTTTATAAAATTATCTTTACCTCGGTGTTTCCATCGTCTCCATTCCGGTCTCTTAGCACCTGTACTAAAAATTATGAAAAGATACTTGTCATAAAACAGCGTAAATAATTAATATGGTATAATCATTTAATGGAATTAATGATCTATTAGAAATGAAAGAAAATATTACTAAGGCATGCGACTTTTAGTAGGGAAATTTTCGGGCGCTACAATAATCTTCCCCTTAACAAGAATTTCGTCCCCGAAGTTTGGAAACTTACCGAAACGTTCTGGGTAGCACTCCTTGATGTCGGCCTCTACCTCCCACATAGCTTCCTCCTCGAAATGATTCAGCCACTGGACATTGACCATGGGAATGGTCCAATTGCGTAGCTTCCTATCCTGTCTGCCTAAGATCCGAGTAGCTCGGTCCTCAAAATTCAACTGATACGATAGCTACAGTGGCTCGACACTCAACACATGCGAGGGGTTTGACACATATTTCATAAGCATGGAGATGTGGAAGATGTTTTGTACTGCTGCTAGGCTTGGCGATAGAGCTACAAGGTAGGCTAACGTTCCCACTCTGTCTAAGATATCGAAGGGTCCTACGAATCTGGGTGCTAGCTCCCCTTTCCAAATCTCATCACACCCTTCATAGGATCAACCTTCACAAAGACGTTATCCCTGACGGCGAACTCCAACTCCCTCCTTCCTCTTCAGATCAACATAACATTGTTGTCTACTTTGAGCCGTCCTCATCCTATCCTTGATCCTTGTCACTGTATCTGCAGTCTGCTGAACTATCTCGAGGCCCAGCTCTGTCCGTGCACCTACCTCATCCCAATGGATGGGAGATCTGCCCCTCCTCCCATAGAGTGCCTCATAAGGTGCCATGCCGATGGAGGTCTGAAAGATGTTATAAGTAAACTCTACTAGAGGTAGCTTGGCTTCCCAACTCCCCTGAAGTCAATAGCACAAGCTCGCAGCAAATCCTATAGTACCTGGTTCACTCTCTCTGTCTGTCCGTTAGTCTGAGGGTGAAAAGCAGTGCTGAACTATAGCTTCGTCCCTAGGGACGCATGATGACTCCTCCAAAAAGCCCATGTAAAGCGAGTATCTCTATTACAAAGGATTGAACAGGTATCCCGTTTAACCTGAAGATCTCTTGAATGTAAAACTCTACGTACTGCGTCATAGTGAATATGGTCTTCATTAACAGAAAATGTGCCGACTTGGTGAGTTGATCCACAATCACCCATATGGAATTCGATCCCCTAACGGTCCTCGGCAATCCCACAACAAAGTCCATCGATATGTTCTCCCACTTTCACTCCGGAATAGGGAGTGGACTCAGTAGTCCAGTGGATCTCTGATGTTCTGCCTTGACCTGCTGGAAATTCAAACACTCGGACACAAAATGGCTGTATCACGCTTCATGCTCGGTCACCAATACTACTGTTGTAGGTCCCATATATCTTCGTGCTCCCTGGGTGAACCGAATAAGGTGACGCGTGAGCCTCTGCATAATCATCTTTCTCAGTGCATCACCTAAAGGAACCCAAAATCATACTCTAAACTTGACAATCCTGTCACACACGGTGTAGAGTCCACTGCCCTTATCATCCTCTCTCAAGTCCACTTCTGCAACTACTCATCATTAGACTGAATATCGCGAATGCGATCTAGTAGGGTAGACTGTACAGTCACCGAATTCAGTCGAGGTGCTCTCCCACAGTATAAACCACTAGCCCAAAACTCTGAATCTCTCGTTGTAATGACACTGTAACCATCAAATGAGATACGACCGTCGTCTTCCTACTAATGCGTCGGATACTGCATTAGATTTCCCCGGATGGTAGCTAATTCACAGTCGTAATCTTTCACCAACTCTAGCTATTTCTTCTTTCTCATGTTCACTCCTTCTGCGTGAATAAGTACTTTAGGCTCTTGTTGTGAGGATTGAGAAATTGAATTAGTGATTAATCGTTTTGATTTGGGGATTAATCACGTACTTTTTGAGGAATTGTGTAAAGATTGTGGTTCCTGCCGATTTCCTCAGCAGCAGCACTAGTAAAGAATGAGAAATATCGATTTTTTTTTAAAGTCAACGCTGGTCAACGGTACTGTAGCTCCTGCTGATGGGTTTTGAATCAGCAGAGATGACGTCAGCGTGACGCATGAAGATCTGCTGGTTTTGGTTTGAATTGAAGCTGCTGCTGGTAGACATCGCGCGTAGTGTGAGATTGAGCGGGGAAGTGACGCGTGTTAGTCAACGTTTTGGAATGTT
>KQ994493.1:521846-541126 GCA_001598015.1 Dorcoceras hygrometricum
GAGAGCTTCAGCGTTATATTTAACCAGTCGAGGATGCATAGCAAACGATGTCGTTTGAATAAATTGATACGACATCGTTTGATCTAACCAGTCGTTGGGAAATCCAGTCGCAAGCAGTTGAAACCAACGACTGGACAACCGGCTGCAAGCATATCGTTACCACCAGCTGGACAACCAGACGCAAGAAACAGCACATCCAGTCGTGAGCTACAATGAACCAGCTGTTGCTATGCATCCAGTCGTAAAGATCCAGACGCAACGATAATTTCAGCAGCAGCGCAAAGAAGAGTGATGTCTGGACAGTTGCGAAGAAGAAATGACACTCAGCTGTTGGGATGCAATCAAAGCTCAAGATGGAAAGAATCAATGGCTGAAATAGAGTCGTGCAATTGCCTGGAATTAAGGGAACAAGATTTGTACTATTCTGGGAAATAGTACAATTTACAGAGGAGCGTTGCACGTATTTGGAAAGAAGACAATTTGGCCTTGACAAGCGCAGAAGAGATTTGAATTCACTGTCTACCGGCCATATTCAAACGGAGGGTATTTATACGAGAAGAGTTGAAGGAAGAAGACTGACGAGATGTTTTGTTGTTGCACAGAAAAGAAAAATCAATAGAAGACAACAACAGAGGGAAGAACACTGGAAGATGAAGCAGTCGACAATCATTCTAAAGAGGAGCTTATTGTGTCGACTACTGAATCTGTATTAGCTCATTTAGGAGCACTTCCCTAGTGTGTGAGATGTATCTTTTGAGAGTTGTGCGTACACTGTAATTCTCACACACAGAGATTCATTCACATTCATTGTATAGTGAATGAATCTCAAAACCTTTCCAACACAGGTCCCGTCCAAGCACGATGACGTTAAACTTGTGTATGTAGTTAGTCACACAGTTACGGCTGGTGTGCATTGTTGAGTCTAGGAGTCCATACAAGTGCTGCTTGTGTGGGTGGGTGTTTGCAGATGTTCTGTAACCATCAAAGTCTTCTAGTGGATCCTTACGAGGTGGAAGAAGGGGAGATGTAGGACATTGAGGTCCGAACTTCCAGAAACAAATAATGTGTATCGTCTTCTTTAAGCTTTCAGCACTCGCATTATTTTAGCACGCATAACACACGTTTACAGTTCAGCACTTGCATTTTATACTTAGCATCGCACCATTATTTCAGCACTTGCATATTTCAGCACTCACGCATATTCAGCACACAAGCACTTGCACAGTTTCGAACAGATTTATGTTGCACATAAATCTGTTTGAATCGTTTTAAAATATTAGGATTTCAGTTCTGGTATTTTCCGCATGATTTTTAAATCATACCTGATCTATCTCCGGTGCTCTCTGTGATTTTTTAAATGTTCAAGAACCATGAGCTATTGCAGCTCCAAGCTCGTACGCCATATCTTTCCCCAACACTTAGAATATATTTTCCCGTGAGTTTACTCTGTCGCGATACCTAGTTACTGTTCACCGAACCTTATCTTCTTCGATTTCCGGTGGTAGAAGGCGTATCTTGGAGCAAGGTTGGTAGCGTTGAGTTCCTCTTGCTAATACGCTTCCATTTCTACCCATTTTGGAGAGCTTTGAGCTACTGGAAGAAGAACGCGAAGAAGATACAGTGCGGCGTTGTTCGTTTACTGGCAGATTTGGTTCTTCTGTTCAGGTAGTGCTTTGAGTAAGTACTAGATCTTACCTTGTGCTTCGTTTAGAGCTAGTTTTTGTGCTAGAAAGGTAGGATAGAGCTGGGTTGAGCTGGTGGCTCCCAGTTCGTAATTCTGTGCATAGTGTCCCTGAGTTGGTTGTTGTTGTTTGGCCAATCAGGTGGCAGATTTGAGTTACTCGGGACTTTTGTGAAGGTACGGATTTGAGATTGTCTTACAGCTTTGGGTTAGGCATGGATATATGTGTATGCTTGCGGGTATGCGTGTAATCTGTGTTGTTGTATTGTTGTTGCTTACTGCTAGTCTCTATGCTGATTTTTGTAAGCTATGGCATTGGCACACACGCATTTCCATGTTTGAGCTCATATCTGTTAGTCTTTGTTGTTGTTGCTCAAAGGAAAGAAGATGTGTTCGAAAATGATGTTTTGATGTTTATGATGCTTCCAAAATGTTTTCCAGAAAGTTTATGACGTTTTAAAGTGCTGAGAATTCGAGTTTATTCCCAGAATATTTATGAATGTTCTTCAATTTAGTAGTGTAATATCAGAATTTGATAACGGTATAATCGGTTGTTGCTAGTCGAATCATTATGAAGTTTGGTTTGATAGGCAACGGCTGATAACATAGTTGTTGTTTTGATGTTACATATACCAGTTTTATTCTAGCAGTTGCATTTCCTTGTTAAAATCCAGCAGCTGCGTTGTTTTCGTAAATTCAGCAGATGCACTGTTCATCAGCAGGTGCATGTTTGTTATTAAAATCCAGTAGATGCACTGTTCATCAGCAGATGCATTTTATTGTCAAATTTCAGCAGTTGCAACATTCGTTTTTAAAGTACTGTTCATTGCGACTGGTTATCCCTTGCGTCTGGTTTCTACTGTTCATTTCAGCTGATATTAGTCTTGCGACTGATACTGTTCATTGCGACTGGCTGTTAATATTTGTCCTCCGGCTGGTCGATATGTTAACGACGCCGTTTCATTTAAAACGTACTTTCCAGCTGGTTTCTTTTAGTAAAATACTTGCATCTGGTTTTAAGTATGTTAGTGTTTTTCTTGCACTAACGACGCCGTTTTGTTTAATATGAGACCTTGCGACTGGTTCTTGTCTTGCGACTGGTTCCTATTCGTTGCAACTGGTACTGTTCACTACGTCTGATTCTATCCTACGACTGGTTTCTCTTGAGACTGGTTTCATTACATGTTATGAATCCAAAGTTCAAATTCGATACTCAGTGAAATTTTAAAGTGGAAGCAAGAGTTTTAAATTATGGAACCCGAGGATTTTAATAAAGTTTTACGAAATGATGTTAATGGAACAAAGTTTATTTTAAGATTATGGCATAGATAGTTGACGGTCACCAAGGAGAAGGGTGAGCAGTTGTCTAGATGTCGACTGCCCTTTCATATGAGCTATATGCTAAAACTGATATCGGAAGTCATTTTGATCAAAGTGCAACACGGACCATGAGGAGCTTATATGCCATAAATCTAAAGAAAATATATTGATAATGAGATCTGGGCTATTATCCCCTGTCTCCACTTTTAACGAAAGAAATGTGTATGTATTGGTCAGATGTCTACCTGCGTATTTAAACTTGTTATTATTCAGGTTTTTACTTGCTGGGCCTTTAGGCTCACTAGCTTTTAAAATGGTGCAGGTGCGACAGCTAGAGAACGAACAGAAGGTGAAACTTGAAATACAGCTGCTGGGTGGTGTGTGTTTATCCAAGGCCTACGTTTTACGTGTCTCAGTTGTGTCGTTTTGATTTAGAATGTACTGTATTAGATCAGTAGCAACGGTTGTATATTTACATAGAATAGCAGCTGTTGTAAATCGCAATTGCAATTATCAATGAAAATTGTTTTTCCGCAAATGTCTTCAATAGTTGGCGCGCAAATAAGTATCTGCTAGTCTTGAGTTGTCTTGTGTTTCGATTTCTTTTAAGTTATAAGAAATACAGCTTATAACAAATTATCATTTAGCCTTCTTTTATTTCAAAAATTTTTATTTACCCCAATTCGTGATTCCCGTGGGTTTTGCGTCACAATATGGTATCAGAGCAACGTTCCTAAGATAAACACACGCACCATCAGCTGGATCAAAGTTCATCGTCTGTTCTTCTAAGTTGTGAGTTTATTTTCAGAGCATTGTCTTTAAATTATTTAGCATGTTCTGATATATGTATGTGGTGGATTACGGGCTATAGAATATAGAATGGCAGGAAGAGGAAGAACTAGACTAAGTATTCCTTAGAAGAAACTGATAGTGATAATAATGCTAATATCACACAACTGTTAAGACTACTAGTAGAACAAAATAACAGAGGCAATGGCCAATCTTCCAGCAGCAGGGGGCCTAGTAATGACGATCCCCAAGAGAAGTTTAGACGACAGAAACCCAAGGAATTTAGTGGTACTACTGATCCACTAGTTGCAGAGAGCTGGATTAAATCCATGGAGGTTATCTTCGAGTATCTCCAAATGTCTGATTTGGATAGGCCAAGGTGAGCTATCTACATGTTGAGGGAAGATGCGATGATTTGGTGGGAAGGAGCCAAGTTGTCTGTGGATCTGCTGAATCTCACATGGGCAGATTTCAAACAAGTATTTTATTAACAATACTTCACGGCTGGAAAGAGGTCTGAATTGAAGAGGGAATTTTTTACCCTCAAACAAGGGAGTTTAACCGTACAGGAATATGTGCGGAAGTTTGAAAGAGGGTGCTATTTTGTGCCACTGATAGGAAGTGACCCAGAAGAGAAATTGAGTCACTTTGTAGAAGGATTAAAGCCGATGATCAAAATGAATGTTAGGCTATCTGTGCCAAGAACTTATAGAGAAGAAGTGGATAAAGCCCTGCAAATTGAAAGAGATTGGAAAGATGTTGATGAAGAAAGGCAGCAGAAGCTACAAGCCTTTCAGCAGAAGAACCAGAGGCCGTTCAAGAAGCAGAGCAAGAACCAGCAGAGGCCTCAGGAGCAAAAGCCTCTATTGATCCAACCTATTAGCTCTGTTCCTGCTGGTAATGTTAGAAAAGAATGTCCTAAATGCCATAAGAATCATCTGGGGCAATGCAGACTTGGACAAAACGTGCTATAAATGTGGAATGCCTGGACATATTTTGAAAAATTGTCCAAAGCTCAAGCAACTGGTGACTAGCAGAGCCTATGTAATGACAGCTGAACAAGCCCATCCAGACTCGACAGTAGTCACAGGTGAAATTTTGATAGCTGGATTTCCTTCTCTGGCTTTAATAGATTCAGGAGCTACACATTCATTCATTGCGGCTGAATTTGTTAAGAAACTTCCTATCCAGCCGGATCAAGTATTGGTAGGTTATTGTGTATCAGTACCTTCAGGAGAAAAGCTGGTGTCTCATGAACTGTTTAGGAGTTTAGAACTTAAACTTCAAGGACATAAGATTACTGCTGATTTGATTGTGTTGCCGATGCCAGAATTTGATATGATTTTGGGAATAGATTGGCTAACTAAGTATGGGGTAGTAATTGACTTTAAACTATGAGCAGTAGCTGTCAACCCACCAGGAAAAGAGTCATTCCAGTTTTTGGCAAAACATGTTAATAAAGTCCCTTCAATTTTATCATCCTTAGTAGCAGCTGATAGACCCCAACTGCCAGACGTGGAGATAGTAAATGAGTTTCCTGAGATTTTTCCAGAAGATATCCAGAGATTACCACCAGACAGGGAGTTAGAGTTTTCAATTGATCTAATTCCAGGAGCTGCTCCAGTATCTAGACCACCATATCGATTAGCTCCATCAGAAATGGAAGAATTGAAAGAACAGATACAAGATCTGTTGGAGAAGGGGTTTATTAGACCAAGTACTTCCCCTTGGGGAGCCCCTGTTTTATTTGTTAAGAAAAAGGATGGGAGTATGAGGTTATGTATAGATTATCGAGAGTTGAACAAATTGACAATTAAGAATAAGTATCAATTACCCAGGATAGAAGATCTGTTCGACCAGTTGAGAGGGTCAGTAGTGTTTTCTAAGATTGACTTGAGGTCTGGATATCACCAACTGAAAATTAAGGCATCTGATGTGTATAAAACAGCCTTTAGAACTTGGTATGGCCATTATGAATTTCTAGTTATGCCCTTTGGACTTACGAATGCTCCATCAGCTTTTATGGATTTAAGGAATAGGATCTTTCAACCATTTCTGGACCAGTTTGTAGTAATCTTTATTGATGACATCTTAGTGTATTCTAAGACCAGGAGGGAGCACGTTCAACATTTAAGAATCGTACTTCAGACTTTGAAAGATAAGCAATTGTTTGCAAAATTTAGCAAATGTGATTTTTGGATGGAGAAAGTATCATTCTTAGGCCATATAATTTCTAAGGATGGAATAGAAGTTGGCCCAGCTAAGGTAGAAGCTATTCGCGACTGGCCATCACCAAAGAATGTTGCAGAAATAAGGAGTTTCTTGGGTTTAGCTGGATATTATAGGCGATTTATCCAAGGATTCTCTAAGATTGCTGTTCCCTTGACTACGTTAACAAGAAAACAGGTGAAATATAACTGGACAGTTGAATGCCAAAATAGTTTTGACAAATTGAAGCAAGCATTGATTGAAGCACCTGTATTGACAATGCCAACTGATGAAGGAAAATTTGTAATTTATACTGATGCTTCTAAGTTGGGACTAGGAGCTGTGTTGATGCAGGATCGTAAAGTAATATCATACGCATCTAGACAGCTGAAGGATCGCGAGAAGAATTATCCAACGCATGATTTAGAACTAGCAGCTGTTGTCTTTGCCCTTAAGATATGGAGGCATTATCTCTATGGGGAGAAGTGTGAGATATTCACAGATCACAAGAGTTTGAAATACTTCTTTACCCAGAAAAAAATGAATATGAGGCAGAGGCGATGGTTGGAGCTGGTTAAGGATTATGATTGTACTATCAGTTATCACCCAGAAAAAGCAAACGTGGTAGCTGATGCCCTAAGCAGGAAATCAGTAGGACTTGCGCAGCTGATTGTCCAGAAGCCGTTGGCAGCTGATATTGAAAGATTTGGACTCGAGATAGTGTCCAACAGCAGTAGTAATTTGATTTTAGCAGACCTCTCAGTAAGATCAAATTTGTTAAATCAAATTAGAGAAGGTCAGCTGCAAGATGAACAATTAAAGAAATGGGTTAAACAAGATAAAGAAAGAGGCAGTAGTCTCTATTTTTCAGAAGATGGAATTGTTAGGTATTTGGGCAGAATCTGGGTACCTCAAGTAGATGATTTAAGAGCTGATCTTTTGAAATAAGGTCATACAGCTCCATATTCAGTACATCCAGTAAGTACGAAAATGTACAAGGACCTCCAGCAGTTGTATTGGTGGCCAGGAATGAAAAGGGATGTTGCTAGATTTGTAGATGAATGTTTGACGTGTCAGTTTGTGAAGGCTGAACATCAGCGACCAGCTGGATTGTTGAAACCACTGCCTATTCCAGAATGGAAGTGGGAATGTATAGTGATGGTTTTTGTGACTGGATTACCAAGGACTGCTCAATGATATAACTCCATCTGGGTTATAACTGATAGACTCACTAAGTCTGCTCATTTCTTACCAGTCAAAACAACATATGAAGTGAGCAGATACGTAGAATTATATGTTAAGGAAATAGTGAGGCTACATGAAGTTCCAGTTTCTATTGTATCAGAGAGAGATCCTAAATTTACATCAGCTTTTTGGAAAATCTTGCATAAAGCTTTGGGTACAAAGCTAACATTCAGTACTGCGTTTCACCCCCAGACTGATGGACAATCAGAAAGGGTGATTCAGATTTTAGAAGACTTGCTCAGAGCTTGTATTGTGGATTTTTCAGAAAGTTGGGATTCGAAATTGCTACTGGTAGAATTTGCCTACAACAACAGTTTCCAAGCTTCAATTCAAATGGCTCCATATGAAGCTCTCTATGGCAGAAAGTGTAGAACACCACTTCATTGGGATGAAGTTGGTGAAAGAGCTGGTTTAGGACCAGATGTTGTGGAGCAAACAGCAGCAACTGTTAGAAAAATAAGATAAAGAATGAAGGCTGCTCAAAGTCGGCAGAAAAGTTATGCAGATAATCGAAGAAGCGAACTAAATTTTGAGATAGGTGATCACGTATTTTTGAGAATAGCTCCAATGAAAGGAGTTATGCGTTTTGGAAAGAAAGGGAAATTGAGTCCAAGGTATATTGGACCATATGAAATTTTGGAGAAGATAGGAACTTTAGCCTATAGTTTAGCACTGCCACCGCAGCTGGCAGCAGTACACAATCCAGTTAACACCAGATTTAAGTTACGAAGAGCGACCAGAAAGAATTCTCCTCCGAGAAGTTAGAAGATTAAGAAACCGTAGCATTCCTATGGTTAAAGTGCAATGGTCTAATCAGTCGGGGCGAGAAGCAACGTGGGAAAGAGAAGCTGATATGCTAAGCTTATATCCATATTTAATTGGTACGTAAATTTCGAGGACGAAATTTCAATAAGGAGGGTAGAGTTGTAACGCCCCCAAATCCATAGGACCACATTTATGCATTTTATTGATCTCATGGGCCAATTTGGCAATTTTAAATGTTATGTATTTGCTGATTCATTGTTTCAGAACATAAGATGCGTTGCGGCTGGTTCCAGCAGATGACTCCAAAGAGTGATGCACGAGCTGGTTTTAAATCGATTGAAAATATTTTAAGGAGGACAAATGATTTCTTTTGAAAAAGGTTTGGTGTTTTACAAATTAAAATGATATGAAGGAATTTTACTAAATTTTATAAGTGTGTCATGCTTGATTTTACAAGTAGCTTGCCACTAATCCCTTTCATATAAAAACCTGTTTTCAAAGTAAGATCTTTATCATTTGCAAAGAAAAATCTTGAGGTGTTCTTCAAAATATTTCCAGAAGAGTTCGTGTGTTGCTTAAAGAGAAGATTTCTGCAGGAATCGGTTGCTGTTGCAAAGCTTTGTTTAAGGCAAGTAAAATCCGATTCTTGACTCACCATTTAAAGCATATATTGATGTTCTTGAGTCTCCTTGCCTATATGTTATGTTATGTTTAGTGTTCATGTTTAAAACGATTTATACATGTTCAAAGGAAATAAGATGGGTTCGAAAATGATGTTTTGATGTTTATGATGCTTCCAAAATGTTTTCCAGAAAGTTTGTGATGTTTTAAAGTGCTGAGAATTCGAGTTTATTCCCAAGAAGTTTATGAATGTTCTTCAATTTAGTAGTTGTAATATCAGAATTTGATAACGGTGTAATCGGTAGTTGCTAGTCGAACCATTATGAAGTTTGGTTTGATAGGCAACGGCTGATAGCATAGTTGTTGTTTTGATGTTACATATATCCAGTTTTATTCTAGCAGTTGCATTTCCTTGTTAAAATCCAGCAGCTGCGTTGTTTTCGTAAATTCAGCAGATGCACTGTTCATCATCAGGTGCATGTTTTTTATTAAAATCCAGTAGATGCACTGTTCATCAGCAGATGCATTTTATTGTCAAATTTCAGCAGTTGCAATATTCGTTTTTAAAGTACTGTTCATTGCGACTGGTTATCCCTTGCGTCTGGTTTCTACTGTTCATTTCAGCTGATATTAGTCTTGCGACTGATACTGTTCATTGCGACTGGTTGTTCATATTTGTCCTCCGGCTGGTCGATATGTTAACGACGCCGTTTCATTTAAAACGTACTTTGCAGCTGGTTTCTTTTAGTAAAATACTTGCATCTGGGTTTAAGTATGTTAGTGTTTTTCTTGCACTAACGACGCCGTTTTGTTTAATATGAGACCTTGCGACTGGTTCTTGTCTTGCGACTGGTTCCTATTCGTTGCAACTGGTACTGTTCACTACGTCTGATTTTATCCTGCGACTGGTTTCTCTTGAGACTGGTTTCATTACATGTTATGAATCCAAAGTTCAAATTCGATACTCAGTGAAATTTTAAAGTGGAAGCAAGAGTTTTAAATGATGGAACCCGAGGATTTTAAGAAAGTTTTACGAAATGATGTTAATGGAACAAAGTTTATTTTAAGATTATGGCATAGATAGTTGACGGTCACCAAGGAGAAGAGTGAGCAGTTGTATAGATGTCGACTGCCCTTTCATATGAGCTATATGCTAAAACTGATATCGGAAGTCATTTTGATCAAAGTGCAACACGGACCATGAGGAGCTTATATGCCATAAATCTAAAGAAAATATATTGATAATGAGATCTGGGCTATTATCCCCTGTCTCCACGTTTAGCGAAAGAAATGTGTATGTATTGGTCAGATGTCTACCTGCGTATTTAAACTTGTTATTATTCAGGTTTTTACTTGCTGAGCCTTTAGGCTCACTAGCTTTTAAAATGGTGCAGGTGCGACAGCTGGAGAACGAACAAAAGGTGAAACTTGAAATACAGTTGCTGGGTGGTGTGTGTTTATCCAAGGCCTACGTTTTCCGTGTCTCAGTTGTATCGTTTTGATTTAGAATGTATTGTATTAGATCAGTAGCAACGGTTGTATATTTACATAGAATAGCAGCTGTTGTAAATCGCAATTGCAATTATCAATGAAAATTGTTTTTCCGCAAATTTCTTCAGTAGTTGGCGCGCAAATAAGTATCTGCTAGTCTTGAGTTGTCTTGTGTTTTGATTTCTTTCAAGTATAAGAAATACAGTTTATAACAAATTATCATTTAGCCTTCTTTTATTTCGAAAATTTTTATTTACCCCAATTCGTGATTCCCGTGGGTACGGGCGTCACACAAAAGCTCAAGAGAGCTGAAGAACTCTCGGGTCTAGCTTCACGAGAATGTTCGAGCAACACTGCTACTTCGCGCTCCCTCTCTAACGTCGCCTCAAGCCACCTAACTGGTATCAATCGAAAGAGCTACTCAAGACGAGCTCTGCGCCACCAGTCTCGCTCCAAACAACGGCGGAAATCGACGGCAATTTACCAGTGAAGTGTTCGAATGAACAGTAACTATCGAGGGTTTACTGGAGAAAACAATGAGAAATATCGGGTTTAAAATACGTTAAGTGTTGAGCAGCACTTGGTATATAAATCCTTGAACCACTGCTGTTCTAAGCAATTCAGATCTCTGCTTATACTAAGGCAAAAGTCCTCTCAAAGCTGACTCCAGCTTTCGCCCTCTACTGACTATGCTAAAACAGTTCGGACATCTAAACTCTCTACTAACTCATACAGCAACAACGTCGCACCAATTTAATCAAAACGACGTAGCATAGCTTCTTCTGTTAAAATAGGTCTCTCTCTCTAGCGACATCTGAACGCGCTAACTACCAGCGGTCAACTCAGCTGTTGACTAACACGCGACAACTTCTCACGCCCGCGCGCTAACGACTGCTGATCACTCTACCTCCTACATCTGAGCACCCAGAAATCACGAATTTCCATGACAAATCTTAATCCAAAACGCTGATTAGCCATTAAATCGTATTAACAGATTTCTAGTCCTCACAAGCCCGGTGCTAGCATGAGCGCTGAGCTGATTTTCTAGCGCGAGCTGATTTAAGGGAAGCAGCTTAGAAGTGAGATGTTCTGAGAGATGTTGTCTGAGTTTCGAGCTAATTTGAGTTTTGGACTTGAGCTGGATTCATCTTGGGGATGTACTTGTGCCCTGAGATTAGCAGTCAGATTGTGGATGTTGTGCCATGCTATTTGGTAAAATCAGCTTAGGTGAGGAACAACTTAGGTGAGAGATGGTTGTGGCTTTCGAATCGGGTGGTGCGATCTAGATGGGAGATCAGATCGGGCGAGATCTGTTTGGAGTGCATGAGCTAACCAATGTGCGATCTGATATGTCAATGCAATCTGATATTACTGTGCATGGTGCTAAGCTGATCTGAGAGCTCTGAGCTGATCAGTTGATGGTGTTGGTGCGATATGATGTTACTGGCATTTACAGCTTTCGTAGAGTATGAGTATGTGCTCTATCCTGCGTGCTGTGTAGTTTGATCTATATTGTTGCTTGTGTTGCATGTTGAACATGTCATGGCATAGAACACAAGCATATATCATATTGAGCCTTGCCATCCTTGGAAAGTTGATGCATTGATGTTGTTATGAGTTGCCTCCTCATGGAGTGTTTGTTGATGTTCTTACTCATGAGGGATAGCACTGAGGACGCCCCAGGTTACTCCCAAATTCCCGATGATGTTGCCACACATTGCTGTTGACCGTTTCGTTTGGCTTCCGATTTTGGTACCCGATGTTCATGCTACCAGACATCCATTTGCATAGAACGTTGCATATATCATACATACTTAGTTTGCTATTTCGTGTTGTTCTCCGTACTGGGGTTTTACCGTTGTCCTCCACGGCTGTTTGCTTCTGTTGTTTGCCATTTAGGTTACCCAGGTACTTCAGCTGGCCTAGGTGGTGTGTCAGCTAGTAGAGCCCTTGATCGAGTGTCCAAGTTATGTGTGTATATATATATATATTCATCGAGTTATTTACCGGGGAATACCCCGTGTAGTTATTTTAGTGTTGATTTGATGTATGTATCATGTTGATATACATGTATTGTTGGAAGTCCATGTGACGTGTTATGTGTTGGTTTTTGTTATAAAACCTTTTCTTGAGTACTAATATTTTTAAGTTGGAATTTCTGTTCAGGCGGGAAAGAAAATTTTAACCCGCTTTTAAGTTTCCGCATTATTTCATTTATTGTAGCTTAATTTTGGATTATGAGCACCGGGTCTGACATTTTGGTATCAGAGCTTAAACTGGAATAAGCTCAATTAATATTCTAGTTCACTGGAGTCTAGGCAGAGTATTTGTTTTCCTGTTTGGGTTTGACTACGTGCTTTACCTTCTTCTTTTGCCTTATCCCTTGGTGTCTCGTAGAAGGCACCTAAGAGGAGAGGTAGAGCAGGGAAACAAATCGCAGATGAGTCTGGGGCTCAGAACCGAGAAGATGACATAGTTCAGTCGAGTGTCTCTTTGCATAGGAGAGCTAGACAGGTTGAGGATGAGGTAGATCTTTTTGCGTCCCGTGTGGATGAGATTGAGCTGATGTTAGCTAGATTTCAGAGGATGAACCCTCATAATTTTTCAGGGGCTGCAGGAGGTGTTGTTGCTGAAGGCTGTTGGAGCATATGGAAGGACTGTTTGATTAATTCAACTATCATGAGGAGCGTAGGCTGATCTTGGCTACGTTTTCAGTTGAGGGAACATGCATAACAATGGTGGAAGGGTGCTTCCCGAGCTATGAGAGAGATGGGTTTAGTGATCTTTTGGGAGATTTTCTGTGCCGCCTTTAGATAGGAGTATATCCCGGAGTCGTATTACTATTCCAAGGAGCGAGATTTCAATAATTTGGTGCAATGTAGTTTGAAAGTGTCTGAGTATGCTAGGCAATTTTCTTCCCTTCTTTCATATGTCCCTCACGTCGTCAGTCAAGAGAGCTCAAAGAGAAATAATTTTCTGGAGAGCTTGAGGCTGGATCTTTTTCCTTTGGTGTTGGCAGGTTCCCTTTATGTCGATTCTATGAACAGGGCGATATATTTGAGAAGGGTTTGATGAACATGCAGACCTAAGTTCATCCGCAGGCTACTCAAGGTTTTCATCCCGTGCCTCAGAGGATGTACTCTTTCAGCCTCCTCATATGTCTCAGCAGTCGAGTCACTTTTAAGCCCAGATAAAAGTAGTTCAAGAAGAGATCAAGTTCTAGTTCTTCTGGCTCCGATGGTTCTAGTAGTGGTAGTTCCAGGGCCGTGTTCTATGGCCAGTGTGGAGGTAAACATCCAACAACGCAGTGTGTTGTAGTTCAAGGTGTTTTCCATATCTGCAGGCAGTACGGACACTTTTCTAGAGTGTATCCTTCGGCAAGAATTTAGCGTGGCGCTCCACCCCCGCAGGGTCAGACTGGTGGATCGTCTCGGGGTCGATTTTCTCCTGCTCAGCCTCATCGGTCGGGTTTGCCGCAATCTAGAGGATATTTTTAGCATCCTGGATTTTCATGGTTCAGATGGTCTTCTCAATCTCAATTCTCAGGACCCCATCAAGCTCAGATGAATGCAATGACGAGGGAGAAAGCTGAGGATGCACCCGACGGAGTGATTGCAGGCACTTTCTCTATTTTTTATTTTCCTAGATGAGTTTTATTTTACACAAGAGCATCACATCCATTCTCTTATGATGCTTCATATGTGAGTATGGTTTGGATACTACTCCCTTGTGTGATGTTGTGTCGGTCGTAACTCCTTTCGGTGTGATTTTGTTTTCTCGAGAGATAGTTTTGAAATGTATAATCAGTTTTGATGGTAAGTTGTTGATGGCCAACTTGATTGAGTTGGAGATGAGAGATTTTGATTTCATCTTGGTCATGGATGTGTTGTCGAGCTATAAAGCTACGGTAGAATACTTCAATGGTGTTGTATGTTTTAGACCTCAATCTGGTGAGAGGTGGAATTTCTATCGCTATGACTCTCGATCTAAGATTCCACTGGTCTCAGCCATGGATATGTTTGGGTTTTTTGTCGTTGGAGAGTTCTGGTTTCATGATCTATTCTTTGGATGTATCCTCTGAACCTCATTTGGAGCTTGGTGATATTCCCGTCATTCGAGAATTTCCAGACGTTTTTCACGATGAGATTCCAAGTTTTCCTCCGAGAAGGTAGATTGACTTTAGTATTGAGTTGGTGCCAGGGACAGCCCCAATTGTGAGGCACCAGCAGAGTTGAGGAAGCTGAAGTTTCAGTTGAGAGATCTTTTGGAGAAGGTTTTTATTAGGCCGAGTATGTCACCTTGGGTAGCTCCAATTCTTTCGTGAAGAAGAAGGATGGATCGATGAGTATGTGCATCGATTTCTGACAATTAAACAAAGTGACTGTTAAGTATCCATTGTCGAGGATCGATTATTTGTTCGACCAACTTCAGGGTTCTGTCGTGTACTCTAAGATTGATCTTCGTCCAGGTTATCATCAGTTGAGGATTCGTGAGAACATTTCAAAGGCTACTTTTCGAATGAGGTATGGGCATTATGAGTTTCCGGTAATGCCTTTTGGACTGACGTGTGCCCTGTTGTCTTTATGGATTTGATGAACCGAGTTTTTATGGAGTTCATAGATCACTTTGTGATAGTGTTCATTGACGATATTCTGATCTATTCGAAGACCAAGAGGCAGCATAAAAAACATCTAACATTATTTCTCCAAACTCTTCAAGACTCACAGCTATATGCTAAGTTCTCCAAGTGTGAGTTTCTGTTGGATAGAGTTGTTTTTCTGGGTCATGTCATTTCTTCAGGGTATCTCAGTTGATCCCAGTAAGGTGGAGGCTCTTGTGAATTGGGAGTGGCCCAGAAATGTTGGTGAGATCCATAGCTTTTTGGGATTGTCTGGCTATTACAGGCGTTTTATTGATGGATTTTCTAGGATAGCCAAGCCTATGACGCAGTTGACTCAGAAGGATAGGATATTTGTTTGGACCGAGGAGTGTGAGAACTGTTCCCAACTGTTGAAAGAGAAATTGACAACTGCTCCAGTGCTAGCTTTGTCTTCAGCTTCAAGAGGTTTTGTAGTGTGTTTGGATGTATTTCTTAGTGGACTGGGTTGTGTTCTTATGCAAAATGGACGAGTTATTGCTTATGCGTCTCGACAGCTGAAGCCTCACAAGACTCAATACCCGGTTCATGATCTAGAGTTGGAGACCATTGTGTTTGATTTAAAAATTTGGTGACATTACCTTTATGGAGAAATTTGTGATTTACACCTACCACAAGAGCCTACAATATCTTTTTACTCGGTCTGATTTGAACATGAGATAGCGTCGGTGGATGGAACTACTCAAGGATTTTGATTGCGAGATACAATATCAACCATGAAGGGTGAATCTTGTTGCTGATGCGCTTAGTGGAAAAGCCTAGATTTATATGCTTGCATCTTTGAGTATCTCGAAAGTCTATGAGCATTTGGGGACGACTAGTTGGCGGTTTCAACCAGATGACGAATATTCCATAGTTTCATCTTTTCAGATTGAACCACAGATTGTGTCACATATCAGAGCAGTACAGAGAACTGACCCGTATATTCACGAGTTGAAGTTGAAGGTACAAGCAGGTCAGTTGGATTTTCCGTTACTCGAATGGGTGTTTGAGGTTTCATGGTAGTTTGGTGGTTCCTAACCTGATTGATTTTAAGGATAAGATCTTGAGAGAAACTCAATGTAGTCGCCACACTCTCCACCCTGGTGTGAGAAAGATGTACCATGCCTTGAAATCTCACTCTTTGTGGGAAGGCATGAAGAATGATATCTCTAGATTTGTGCCTCGATGCTTAAATTGCGAGCAGGTCAAGGCTGAGAGGATGATACCTGGTGGTATGTTGTATATTTTAGAGGTGCCTCAATTGAATTGGGAGCACGTAGCCTTGGACTTTGTTACACATTTGCCTCGTTCCAATCGATGATGTGATGCAGTTTGGGTTGTGATAGATCGACTGTCTAAATTAGCTCACTTCATTGCCTATGATATGTCGTGTTCTATGAGGAAGATGACGGGACTGTACATCAATTTCATGGTGAGAATGCACGGTGTTCCGGTGTCAATAATCTCTGATATGGATCCAAGGATTACTTCCAGATTTTGGAAAAGCTATCAGACAGCTTTAGGTTCTAGATTGGCTAAGAGTAAAACATATCATCCTCAAAACGATGGTTAATCCGAGAGGAACATTCAGGCCCTAGAAGATATGTTGTGAGTTGTGGTGATGGATTCCAGTGGGAGTTGGTAGGGTTCATTCTCTTTGGTAGAGTTTTCGTATAATAACAGCTACCAAGTGATTATTGGGATGGCATCATTTGAGGCATTGTATGGTAGGAAGTGCAAATCGCCGATTTGTTGGGAAGAAGTTGGGTAAAGGCATTTTCTTCGCCTAAATTTGTACAGAATATGAGAGATCAAGTCAATCTAATTCGCAAGATAATGAAAGCATCACAAGATCGCCAAGTCAGCTATGTGAATAAAAGACATAGGCCGTTAGAATTTCAGGTTGGTGATCAAGTTTTCTTGAAAGTTTCTTCTTTCAGAAGTGTTATGGGATTTGGACTCAAGGGCAAGCTAGAACCTCGTTACGTTGGACCTTATGAAGTTTTAGAGTCGATTGGTCCCTTAGCTTATCGCATGTTGTTGCCGCCCGAGCTATCCTCGATGCATGATGTGTTTGTTGGGGATCCGGATCACGTCCCCGGCGAGGCAGCGAAAGAACAGAAAAATCATGTCCGGGAGACGATCAATACGATTAATAAAAAAATATTAATGTCATACATAGGGTGTTCAAAACACTACCTTGCTGGCACTTGTGCCTGGCTCCAACCGTAGTTACAATAATGTCGCCTCTTCATGGTAGATTGTGGTAGATATCGCCAATCCGGTCCACGACCGGATACGAGACTCCTTCGTCACCCTGCACTAGAAGGCGTGACGAGATCTGCGCGGACGGATTCTCCTCGTCGAATTGGCCGGTGTTGGTCCGATAGAAAGGATCAAAAGATCAGCAGTCGCGCTTTGTTAAAAGACTTTGGCGCTGCTGATACACACTGGAGGTGCAATACCTCGTTGTTCTTGAACAAATAAAATAGACAGAGCACCGGAGACAGATCTGCTATGATTTAAAAATCATGCGGAAAATACCAGAACTGAATCCTATTTAAAACAACTCAAACATATTTATGTACAACATAAATCTGTTCGAGACTTGCAAGTGCTTGTGTGCTAATTGTATGCGATGCTAAGCTGAAATACAAGTGCTGAACTGTTATGCGATGTGTGTGCTGAATGCTAAAGTAAATATGCAATACTGAGTGAATAACAGAACACGATACACAGCATATTTGTTTCTGGAAGTTCGGACCTCAAAGTCCTACATCTCCCCTTCTTCCACCTCGGAAGGCTCCACTAGAATATTTGATCTTACAACTGCGTGTACAGACCCAATCCCACAACCAGCAGCTGTGAGAACTCCTAGACTCCACAAATGATTGCTAAGTCTAGATTAGCTACTTAGAGCATGTCCCTCGTGTGTGAGAAAAACAGAGAGATGAGAGCTTAAATGTATCAATCTCACACACCCGGATTCATTCACATCTATCTGTGAATGAATCTCGAAATCTGTTCACAGTTCCCGTCCAAGCATGAGGACGTAAAACTCTTGTGTATGTAGTCAGTCACACAGCTGCGGCTGTTTGTGCATTTGTGGAGTCTAGGAGTTCTCACAGCTGCTGGTTGTGGGATTGGGTCTGTACACGCAGTTGTAAGATCAAATCTTCTAGTGGAGCCTTCCGAGGTGGAAGAAGGGGAGATGTAGGACTTTGAGGTCCGAACTTCCAGAAACAAATATGCTGTGTATCGTGTTCTGTTATTCACTCAGTATTGCATATTTACTTTAGCATTCAGCACACACATCGCATAGCAGTTCAGCACTTGTATTTCAGCTTAGCATCGCATACAATTAGCACACAAGCACTTGCAAGTCTCGAACAGATTTATGTTGTACATAAATCTGTTTGAGTTGTTTTAAAATATAGGATTCATTTCTAGTATTTTCCGCATGATTTTTAAATCATACCAGATCTGTCTCCGGTGCTCTGTCTATTTTATTTGTTCAAGAACAACGAGATATTGCACCTCCAGTGTGTATCAGCAGCGCGAATATTTCCAAAGTCTTTTAACAAAGCGCGACTGCTGATCTTTTGATCCTTTCTATCGGACCAACAATTGGTGACAGATCCATCAGCCGGAAACAATTTTTCCGGTGAAGAGGCGGCGGCGGCGGCGACGGCGGCGGCGGCGGCGAGCGGCTTTGTGAGAGAGGAGGGGGGCGGCCAAAGCACTTAGGGTTAGGGTTATGTAGAGTGTGTTATGTTAATGAAGTCTCCTAAGTCTACTTAAGTAGACAAGTGATACAATTGGACCGGCCCAACGGGCCCGAGTCCAACGGATGAACATTCGGTTCATCCGTATCACCGTGACTTCATCGTAACTCCGATCATCGATCAGATCGGACCGATCGACTCAGTTTCCAAAACTAAAATTATGATCTGAAAAACCGTTTTTCAGAACCCCAGTGCAAAATGACCGTTTTGCCCCTCAACGTCGGCAAATCACGATTTGACCTCTGTTGACCTTTTAGGAAATCACACTCCCAAAATCCTCTTCGTATGCTCAACACATTGAGCTGAGTATCCGTGCGGGAATCTCGAATCCAGTACTTGTGTGACCCTCAATGGTTCAGGGATACAGCTAGCCGTGGGTCCACAACCATTGTGGCTCCGGAATCACAATTCCGGACTTGCCCATCGGATCATGGTAAGAGCGTCTAGCAACATCGCCCCATGATCCCCTAGGTATCACTGATAGTGCCTGCAAGAACCAGTTGGTCGTGGTTAGCGTACAGTACGGTCCTTTCAATCCATATATCCCGATCAGATCAACGACCATTGGTAAATCGAGAGTCGCTATAGATCCGATAGCTATGCATACATCTTGGAGATCAAAATAGTGACATCGCGAGTGTAACTAGGCAAACACATTTACCTAAAACACTTCTAGTACTCTGGCCAGATATTTATACACTATTATCCCCTAGCATAGGATATCCACGCATGTCTG
>KQ994493.1:555235-567710 GCA_001598015.1 Dorcoceras hygrometricum
TTTTTTATATGTCTGTATATTAGAGTCCGGGATGGTGATCCTATTAATAGATGGAGATGGGGATCCCCGATTATTCGAGGATGGAGATGGTAAGAATCGTCTCGTCCCATCCCTTTGTCATCCTTAGATATAACTGATCTTATAATTATTAATTCCAATTTTTTTTTATCTTCGAATGTGAAATTTTTGTAAATAGGAATAGCTAGGTTGCGAATGAAGAACAATTAATTATTAGCTCATTAGTTTTGATTTTGTTCTTTTCCTTCAAAAATCAAATATAGTTTGATAATAGATATATTCGCAAAAGTTCTGAAACAAAACTTAACTTATTTATAGAAAATTAATTAAATTGTGTTTAATCAAAGTATTATTTGTTATAAGATTCAATGTTGGAGAAAACAATAAAATGTTTCTGGCCAGATCCATTGTCATCCCAATTAGCAATTAATTATAAAATGGAATCTCCACCAACTTTAATCTGTTCTTGTAATGGATTCATCAAAATTGGCAATTTTGAAAAGTAACTCCAAATGCAAAGATCAACCGGTCCAGTAGCAAAAACCCTCTAAAAACAAATGGAAAGATTCGATCCCTCTAAACTATATTAAAACAAATTAGTGAATTTTTATACTTGCTAAAGATAACCTCAAAGTGATTTTCCACGTCTTTTTTTTTTTTCTCTATTAAGTGTCTTTTCATTTTCATGAACCCGAAAATAGGCAATTCTTGTTTCACTCCAATAAAATTATATTTGCATATGCAATAACAAAATATTCTGACATGAATCACAATATAAAGTCTAGTGAAAAAGGACTTACCAATTGGAAGACCAAATTAATAAATTTAACATCAGACTAAAACTAAGAATATGGCCGAAGTTGTTTAAAGTCGATACAGTAAAAACCCAGCGTAGACTTTTACCTCCCACCTCTTCCTCGGCTCCTTCCTCGAAAACCTCCTCTTCTGCCACCACCACCACCACGACGGCCAAGACCAGGTAGTTTCAGCGACTGTATACCCCTCCTCTTTCCAGGTCGCCCCTCAACATCCTCATCGCTCTCCATGTACTTTTTCGAGCTTCTGGTATTGAAAGAGATTTCCCGGGACCCTCCTTGTCCATGCTTTACAAAACTCTTCGAAACATCTTCTCGTTTCCTAAGAGCTAACCGTTCTCCCAAGGGAAGAGAATCCTCCTGTCTGAGAGACTCACGGTTCCTGAATGCTTCTGCATGCCGGTTATCCTTCACTTCATAAAATCTGTAAGGGTAGACCAAATAGAAGGCATGATCAGTGCTAGACTAATGTTCTTTCCTACTTTTCTTATGGTAATAAGACAGATCATCAGAAAAGAGACGGATGGGGAACCTTGGAACTCGGGATTTCTTCAAAGATTTGGTAGTGCTATTCGTTTGCTCATCTTCTGATGATTGGCTAGGTACATCAGAACCACTGATACTCTGCTCGTCTTCTTCTGAAACAGTTTCAAAATGCTCGTCGAATAAGGATGGTTTATTTGTTGGTGCCATTGGGTGGAGAGCCAAATATTCTTGTGAAAACTCATCAACTTCAAAGTCCTGCAATAAAATACGTAAATCAGATACTGAGAGAAAAGTATACATTAAGAACATTTTCCA
Source organism: Dorcoceras hygrometricum (assembly GCA_001598015.1). NCBI lineage: Eukaryota > Viridiplantae > Streptophyta > Magnoliopsida > Lamiales > Gesneriaceae > Dorcoceras > Dorcoceras hygrometricum. Next base: position 556,870 of record KQ994493.1, read on the forward strand.
GCAGTTTGAAATTTGAACATTTATCACACGTATCTATAAAAAAAATAACTTAAAATCAAGGGCCATTCAATAAAATCAACTGCAGTTACAACCAAGAAAACATGACTGCTAGCTACTCTAAATGACGACCTCTTAAATTACCTTATTTTCAAACATTGGAGCAAATCTCTCATCTTTGAGAACCTCGCTGGTGAGACCCTTCTTTTTCTTTGATGTCTTCTTATCCGGTACTTTCAGAGTATTAGTACTATCAGTGCCCTTCTGATCATCATGATTTCCATCTTCTTCAAGAAGACGGGAAGCCAAAGTCCTATTGACTTTCGGTAGCTTCCTCTTGATCTGCAAGAAAATATACACAAGACAAAAGGTTTAAAATAGAAGTAAAATGCAATCACAAATGAATCTCAAACAGCTTACCGTGATTCGTGTGGCACGTTCAGCTTCCAATTTCTCTTGTCTTTTCCTCTCTAGATACATATCATAAGCAAAAGGATCTGCCAAACTTACTGCCTGCATTCACTCATCTTAGCAATGTATTAGAGATAAACATGAATAATGAATAACAATACTTCAAATCACATGTGAAATATCTTTTCAGAAATTTGACAGCATATTTAACACATTCCAATCCATTGAATTACCACAACGTTGATCCTATAAATATCAGAGACTTGAAAAAAAAAACGTACTAGGTAGGCGGCAGGTGGCCCATCTGAAGACGAAAATATTACCTTTTTATACAGCTTGTAATTGATGAAGAAACCATGCATGTAGGCTCTTAGAAGATTGGTTCCAATCAAATTAGTCAGGTTCAACTTTGCCAGGTCTTCTTTCGTTAAAAATTTGTAATCATCATAAATAGTTGTTTGTCCATCCTCCTCAAGCTCTTCCTGTAAAGGCGTGATTAGAACTTGTTGATGCCGAATAGGCACATAAGGACAAGAAAATTGTCAAAGCAGCTTAATAAACATACTGTTAAGTTGTCAAGATAAGAACACCACTTTGGTGCAGGTCCAAGGGCTGGTATGAAGTAAGATGGTATTTGGCTGCTGTCCATAGCCAACAAAATCAATCCACTTTGGCTGAAGACACAAGTATCATTAATATTTCCAGCAGTTGGTTCTATGCTAGTCATACCTTCTCCCTGAAGAAAACACAACTCAATTGAGATCTGACAACCCAAACATCTTGACACAATGAACTAAGAAGTGCTTATGATTAAAATTAGAGTAGGGAATGCGCAACTAAATTTATAAAGAGCCACTAAGGTCATAATTGAAAATCCATGAGACAGGAGCACATATAAGTTGTTTGGTTGAATGCAAAAATTCACATTTTCAACATTTTGTTTAAATCATGGTTCTTCATTTCTTGTCATTCCGAGAGTCACTAGGCTATCCTAATTCATTCTCCGGTACACAAAGTTAGGCGTCAAACACAAAATTCTTAATCACCCAACTCCAAAATCCTAAGAGGTTGATCTTATTTGCATGTAGTCATCTTAATACAGAGTGCATGATACAGTCATCTGTCAACAATTAATCACAAAAGGTGGTAGGTCTTACACTCTCAGGGTCCCAAATCTTGACTGTGTGTTTGTCGGTTGTTATTAATTTTGATTGCTCAGAGTTAAGCGTTTTGTGCCATCTAATGTTGAGTATTGGGCTGCCATACCTGCAAAGCAAATTGAAAATAATTATTGAAAAAAAAATTCATGTAGATAAATTTATTAGAGAGCAAATAATGAAAACTCACATATGGTCCTTTATTCGGATTGGATTAGACGAGCGCAAATCATAAATAAGAATCTGCAAGATTATAGTAGATAAGATATGTAATTTAAATATTCGAGGTAATGAAATTAGCATTAAAAGATGAAACACGGAAATTCACCTCACACAACATTCATAAACAAGGACAACAACGATTACTTCGTTCTGAGAGTTCAATATGTGCCGCAGATGTATTTTGCAATATCTAGCCAGCATATGCATTATCCACATTACCTTTGTCTCACAAATCAAACACACTAAAATCTCCCGCCAGTGGCAGTATTTACAGTTCAAGCTGTCATGTTAGATGATTTGGACCATAAATGAGCTGATAGCCAAGGTAATAAATCTAATGAATTACAAGTTATTTAGTCTGCCCGATATTTCACATATTGCTGAAAACCGATTGATAACAAGTAGTGAGTGACATGATAAATACAGTTTAATGTCCCACAAAACTAATCAGTAAGTAGGGGAAAAAATAGAAACATTATATTGGAGTTCTTCTGCGATGTCTGTGACCTTTTTCCATTAATCAGTACTCTATATCGGAACTACAATAATTTTGGAGACACACATGTACCAAACTCAATGCATAAAATGATAGAGCAAGGGAAAACGAAAGACCAACACAAAATTATTGCAATCAAGATTCACAAGGCACTTTCCACAACCTTCCCGTTGCTGCTTCCTACAGCCATGAGGAAGCCTCCATCTCCATCAAACTCAGTCGAGGTAACCTCCTACATGTATAACACAATCAACATCATCATACTAAATAAACGGAACAGAAGTAATACAGATAGTTTAGGAAAAATTGTAACATTTTTCATTTGGGAAAGAATATTATCTGAAATTATTGATACAATCTAGAATGGAAAAATAAAGATGAGTAACCAATTAAGTAGATCCAAAATTAGCTAACTAGTGGGAAACAATGAGTTCATTCAGATTTCACCCAAAAACATCCACAGAAATACAAGATACTGGTACTTCATATAAGATAATTTTGACAGGAAACAGATTTAAATAAGTTTAACATCTACATAAAGCATCGGCTTAAGTTGAAGAGAGGATAAATTAGTTACCCCATCTATGTCGCCAGAGGAGGCAACAGCATCTATCCTGCCTACCGAAGACCTTGTTCTCATATCAAAGCATTCCACAGCTCCATCTTCACCCCCAGCAGCAACTAATCCATGCACTTTGCTGGGTTAAAAATTGAACAAATTTATTTTATTAATACAGATAATATCAAAGTACAACAACAAAAGGCGCAGACTGCAGTACATGCTTCGGCGGAAATTCAAGATTCACAAACCTTCGAGAAACTACATTCAGAGCTGGGGATTGGGTGTTGAGCGAGGAGAGAAAACGCCCCTGTGAAAAGACATAAATAACTTGGAAGGGTTGAATAGGGGACTAAATTAAAAAACCGCTTTCATCTTGTTGATCAAAGAAGGGAGAAACAAAATATGCGTAGTATATGCATCATAGACAACTGTTGATAATTTTAGATCAAATTACTGATATCAAAATAGAGAGCCCAAATTGATACTTTGACCTAAGAAATGTTTCTTCTCCCAGGGGAAAGAGGGTGACGAAACAGATGTTACAGCATTTTCTAGAAACCGGAACATAATTGCATCAACACAAACCTGTACCAAGTTTATCCTGTACAAATCTGGAGAAGAAGCAGCACAGATAAGATCACCAGACCAGCAGTTGTATGTCATATCTCTGCCCATCCTGTTAAGAATAAATGCATAAGCAATGGTGAAACAGAAAGATAAGTTTTTTTTTTCAAAAAAAAGCAGGAAGAAAAAAACCCAAAAAATCCAGCTAAAAATGGTTTATTATCCAAAACTAGGACTGGCTAGTTAACAATTAGTGAAGTCAAACTATGTTCGATGTAAATTGGGCAGCCAACAGATGATATATCTAGAAATTCGGTGGATGGAAAATTTAAGAACAACAATGCATGTTTTTCTGGAGCATTATATAATTATCTCGTGGTAAAGTTCTGACGAATTAAAATGTTCCATGTGCCACTATGAATCCACGAGTAGTATGGTAATACAAATTCGAAATAATTATGAATCATATTTCTTATGCATCATCGTACAACACCCAAGTCCCATGGCCACATACACAAAGCATGCATCAATTGAAGCGATGGAGGGAAAGACCTTGGGATTCGCAGACTGTAGTGACTTCCATATTTTGCATGGAGACAAACAGAGCGATCAGCACAAAGAAATGCAAGCTTTGCATAGTCATCATCCAACACCTGGAAGAGATCAAGTAATTTAGACACTTATGAATGCATAAAACATATACAAGTTTTTTAAAAATAGATAATTCCTTATGAATTACGATCAGTTTCATGTCACAGTTGAGTTAAAATTAGAGCTTCGCATGGTTCAAAGGCTTGGGAGTCAAGTTGGTCATGCTTTCATGGGAACCAGTAGAAATTATGATGACAAAAGCTAGTTATAGACAATTAAACATATTATAAAAAAAAAATTAAGATATATTTTCATAACTTCACATCCACAACCCACCCAAACTTCACATAATTACTGCCAATTGTATATACATGGAAGAAAAAGCATGGCCCATGTGCATCCTCATCTCTATTTTTATTTAAGCAAGCAAACGCAAATAGAAATCTTGCTGAAGGTATATAATCGAGCACATCAATCTCCTACCTGTAGTCCTCAACCGCATTTATTAAGATATAACTTTTCAAAAAAAAAATCTGCAATACAGTCTTCATTTACATACTCTTGCAAAAGTATTACCTCAAAATCAATGATTTCGGAAACCAAATGCCTTTCAAACTTCAATGATAACTCCCTCAACTCATAAACTTTGACTTGTGGTGGGTAAATGCCTGAAAATTACTAAAGAAACGTCAATATCCTTCTATCATGAAATCACATCGTAGATCAATACCATGGGTCAATCTAATCAACAATTCACCTGAGGCTATCAAGTACTCTCCATTGGGGGTCACCTTAATTCTAGACGTTGCAGTTTCAAACTTCAAATCTTGAATCAAATCTACCCTCTGCAGATAATCTGGAGATTCAAGTAAGAAACTAGTTATTGCCAACAACCACTATACAAAACATATAACGACAAAGATTGATCTAACTTCATTCCAAGAATTAATATTCGTTATCAGCAGATCAAGTTCACTCAAATGTGAATGAATAAAATTCACTCAAATGCAGAACATTAAATTCAAGGACAATGAGGATTCAAGATCAAAGTAGCTTGGTACTCAAATTTCCTCTAGAATATACTAAAGTTCGAATCCCCAAGTTTTTCCAATGGCATTTGAACAATTAAAAAACAAACCATCCCTTACCTCACTGAACAGCACCCAACTAATAATGTATATTCAAATTAAGTAATTCGCTTGAAAGATTCGATTTTTGTTCACTAAGAGATTAGAAAAGTGGATTGTTAACTCCTCACCAGGGTTCTTACGGAGTGCTCTTTGCTTCTTGGGAGTAAGCCACGTCGCTAGTGCGCGATTGTTGGCGGCAACTGAGTACATTTTCACTCCGTTTATGGAGGTTGATTTCAAGTTACCCCCTTGATACGCCATGTTTAACGAAAAGCTTTTATCAATCCGCCGGTATGTGCTGTCGATGGAAAGAAACTGGTTGATCCTTACAGAGGGACCGGTCTCCCTTGGATCCTTCCCACTTCTCCGGTTGGCGATTGTTGTTTCAAATAGTTATCCCATTCCCGCAGTACCCTAGTTAATATGGTTCTTCCCAGATGATTGCTCTCGGATGGCCCGTTTATTGGAATCAAGATATAACCCAATAAGGAAAAAAACCCATTCAAATAATTAAAATTGATGTCTGGCCCTATTCCTTATTATAAACAATTTTTTAAAGTATTGTTAATATAAAATTTTGGTTTAATGGGTTCAACAAATTTTGAAATTTGACCGGACTGATTATACCAAAATACCTATTAACCAAACTGAATCCGGCTTCAATTAACTACTTAGGCTGCGTTTGGTATGCAAGATAGCCCTGTGATTGACAATTAATCACACGTTTGGTACGTTTTTTGAACAAAGACTGTGAATCCTTCAAATCGTGATTGTGCTCAGCTTTGCTCCAAACCAAGTGATAACAATCCCTTCAATTCGCGTGGGTTTAGTAGTCCGGGTAGGCCTGATTTAAAGAATTTGGCCAATTTTTACGAATATAACCCTGTTAACCCTTACACTAACACAGTTCCATCGTCATCCCAATTGAAGTCGGCAGCCCTCTTCCTGGTGAATTTAGATGGGAAGTGCAGTGATTGGGGGATGTATTACTTCTCGTGTCATAGGTAACGTAACCAACTAATACAATGTCAACTTTTACTCAGATCAAACCTGCAAGAGAGAGTATGACCGAGGCTTTGCAGATATGGAAAAAAATTGCTGGGAAAGGAGATGGATCTTCTGATGATAATAGAGCTTCATCTCATGGTAAGCTTTTGATAAAAAAACTTCATCCTTCATTTAATTATTCAGCTAGAAATTTCCCTTTTACATGTTCCATATTAAAATGCTCAATATCCAGAGGGTGAGGCTGCCGACCCATCAGATAGAAACGATGGATAATTATTGATTTTGGAAGGCACGGTTGCAATCGCGACAAAATCGTGATTTTGCCAATGTAATTTATAGGGTATATTGGTAAAAGCCTCGGCTCAACCACATTTTAATCTATCCCTTTAAAATCGAACCAAACACAAGTCTACAAATCCCAGATATTAACTATCACAAGTATATTTTTAAATTATCACTCAAGTTATCTATCATATCCTACCTACCAAGCGCAGCCTTAGTATTTGTTAAAATTGAGATATTGCTCACTGCTGAATAAATATATTCTGGTTAATCTTTGTATCCTTGAAAAGTTGAAACCAATGATTGTTTATTAAGAATTTCGTTATGTGGCTTTGATTACATAGCTAGCAGCTTTGGTATTCAAGATGGTTATATGTCTAGGATTTTGAAGTAATTATTGCATATTATTGTGCCTTGACGGCTGTATGTTTGATTATTCTGTTGGATCAGGAATTTAGCACATTATAATTTAATATTCCGTATGTTCACCATGTCGTGCACTAAAAAGGAGGGACGCATCACAATTACATCCTTGATCGGCCACCAATACCCTCGTTCCTGAGCAGGGATAACAATTTTGCCCGCGAGTTTAGGGGCCCGCGGGGAAAATCCAAAACGAGGCGGGTATGGGGATTTTTATATCCCCGAACCAAATGGGGATGGGGATACCGGGATAGTATCCCCATCCCCGAACTCCCCGAACCCGCTCCGATAGTGTGTTGTGTATATATATATATCTAAAAATAATAATATTACTATTATTATTTAATATTATTATTATTCAATAAAAATCATATTACTATTTTATTTCTTTCATATTTAGATGACGAAAAATCTTCGAACCTAAATAATAATCTATTAATAACATTTATATGCATATATATATATTATTCTTTAATAATATATTATTGAGTAATAATATTATGTAATAGTATTTATGTTGTATCCGATTTATTAGAAATATAATAATATAGATTAATAAATAATATATATATAATATTAGAGGCGGGGATGGGGATCCCCCCGAATTATTCGGGGGCGGGGATGGTAATGGCAAAACCGGGCCCGCCCCGCCCCGCCCCGTCGTCATCCCTATTGGGATCCTGCGAGAGCTCCAATGAAAGATTTGAGTGGGTTGTTAACTGCGGCACAAAGCAAAGTTAAAAGGCGCCGGGAAGACCGACGGTATGTGGTGGTATTAGGCGGTCTATGAGATTCTAGATCATCCAATTTTAGAGTGCATTATATAATATTTGTGAGATAAGTTTTTTTGTATACATAGTGTGTCACTTTGGAGATAATAAGATTGTGTAATTATCAAAATATTATAGTAAAATTTTTCTTCTTGTCCATGGTTTTTACCATAATAAGTTTTAGAGGTTTTTCACGTAAAAATTCGATGTTAATTTTATTTTCCAATTTTATATTTTTATCTCGAGGTGTCCAGTGACCAACATGTGGTATCAGGCCTGGTAAAAATTTTCTTAAAGATTTTGAGTATGCTATGTGGTTGCAGCTTTGACTAATCTTCCATACCAGAAACATTTTTTAAATTTTTTATTAACACGGGGTAATTATTGTTGGTATTATGATGGTAAAATACAATTTAGAAATATTCAATTTTAATGAAAAAACATCTCTTGATTGTTATTAGAGATAGGCTAAGGGACTTCACGGATGATAAAAAGTGGAATGAGATGAATGTCGCTGTTATTTCCAATATAGACTTGACAGTAGCATATGGAGTTGTGTCAAGTATGGCTGGAATAAAATTGGCAAAAGCTGTTTGAGATATTCTGACAAAAATGTACGAGGTCAAGTCAATTTACAACAAAATTTTCCTAAAGAGAAAGCTATATACTCTTCGGATGTTGGAATCCTTATTGATGGCCGACCAAATCAATACAATGAATACTCTATTTGTCCAACTTAGCTCTATGGGGCATATAATAGAGGAAAAAGAACGTGAAGCTTCTACTTCAGAGTCTATCGGATTCATATGATCAGTTTATCATCAACATAACCAAAAATATCGTAACACACGTTTTAAACTTCAATGACGTTTTAAACCCGATTCTTAACGAAAAAAGTCGACGCAAGAATAAGAAAGACAAGTTGTGTTGGTCCCAAAACGAGGGGGTGTCTGTGAGGTTATCACACAACTCACGTAGGCTCTCACACAGCCTAAGACACCGAATCTTTAAGCGTGCAATTTTAAGAAGTTTTGAAAATAACTAGCACGCAGCTTGAAATCGGATTGTATGGGTGTTCTACTAGCTGCTCTGCAAGCTGGTCCGACACACATGCCATTTGGTCGGTTGAATCTTGAACTGCAATAGCTCAGTGTTCTTGAACTTAAGTGCACCGAGATATAGATTGAGTAATGAAATAAGATCATGCGGAAATAACTCAAACTGAACACTTATTGTCGAAAGCTCATTTACAGTTTTAATCGCGATTGTTAATCATGCAATGTGTATGAATGTAAATGCATAAAGCAGTAAAATGATACGCTGCGATTTGTTTATGGAAGTTCGAAGCTGAGTCTCCTATGTCTCCCCTTCTTCCTCAATCGGGAAGGATCCACTAGAAGACTTTGATACAGCGGCCCCCGCTGCAACCCGGATCCTACGACCAGCAGCCGCAAGAACTCCTAGCCACCACTGCACACCAGCCCGCAAGCTGCGTGTGTCTAACTTCACTTCTTTCACGCCTCAGTGAGAAAGGCTACACACAGTTCTTTAACGTCTCAGTGCGAAAGACAACACACACTTCTTTAACATCTCAGTGCGAAAGACAACATAGGCTTGTTTATCGTCTCTGTCCAAAGACTACAATGGAGAGTTTCAGATTTGATTCACTCAATTTCTGTTTCAGATTTGATTCACTCAATTTCTGTTTCGCTCAACTCTCCCAGAGCTTGTGTTGTGCGTTCTTCTGTTTTACATTTTGGATTTGCACAACACTTCGCACTTCTCGCGCTCTTCTTTTCTTTTTCTGAGCCTCTTGTCTCTCCCTCTTCTCTGCTTGTGCTCTGCTCTTGTTTTATATAGCATGACGCGGAGTTTTATCCGTTGGACACAAAGTTATGATAGTTGAAAGTCTTCTGACACTGCTGTACTTTGCGTCCTTTGTTTTTTAATGCGTTGTATGCTTTTCTTTACTTTAAGCAAGTGAGCACTGTATTTGAGAAGACAATACAAGCAAATCTATTTGAATACTGAAAATCAATCTTCGTAAAGTCTTGTATTCAAATTTCTTTGCTCGTAGATTTGATAGCATCTGTCATGCTATCCGAACTTTTTTGACCTTAACCAATTTGCGAGCTTATCTCCGTTCTGGTTTGCGCTGAGCTGGTCTTTACTTCGAGCTGTTCAAAGCTCTCTTGCTCTGTTCTTTCCTGATCTTGAGCTGCTTTTATTCTGTTCTTTCCTAATCTTGAGCTGCTTCGAGCCAGCTTGTTCGTTACACATAGCAGGTCGCTTCACTGAGCTGGTTTCTTAGCTGGTTTCCTTACCAGCTGGTTGCTTCTTTCACTACATGAAACATACTAAACCTCTAAATTTTTTTTTGAAAGCCGACGTGGAATAACATTTAATGAAAGCGATAAATAAAACCATAACTAAAGCATTAAAACAACATCTCAACGATCGTTAAAACAACTGCCAAAAAAATCTTCAATCCACGTCTCATAAGCTAGCATAAAAATCAGAGTATTCAAAAACTGTTTGCGGAAAAACTGAACATGTTTAAAAGCAAATAACATGAAATAACTAAGCGGTCACGGGGTAACAGCCGCAGCGGAGCATCAGACGTCCTCACCGCCGGTCGGAGTAATATCATCAACATTATCATGCTCACCTGCACCATATAAACCTAGTGAGCCTAAAGGCCCAGCATGCTATATCCGCTAATAACAAGGTACATACAATAAAACCACATACAGGCACATAAGTATATGAATATAATTTTCATGACATGCGTGCATTAAAAGATCTTAAAACGTTAAATCATGCTGCAGTCGTACATAAATCATCATAACATATAGGTTAAGGCATAACATAATACATAACATAACTTAAAAGAACATGCGAGTCGTATCCATGAAGTGAGAGCCGTTAAATTCGATTGATCAATCTATAAACCAACGTACGTGGCGGTGTGGTTCACCCGACCTTACCTCGGGATCCCTATATGTCACACCTCTATGCTTGCCACTTCACCATGTCGTGATCACATGGATCCATAGGCTCATAATCGTTATACATTAACAGGGGATCCCCGGGCCCGGATACCCGGCTAACTCCCATCGTTACTTTGCCCCACAACACTTCAATTTCCCAAAAACATTTTCATACATGCCTTAACATAATTTAAACTTTCATGATGCATGCGTTTCATAAAAATCATGCGACTTAAAA
>KQ994493.1:619467-630619 GCA_001598015.1 Dorcoceras hygrometricum
CAGCAAGGTAACTATCTATGAACACCCTATGTATGTTTGTAGATTGTTACTGATGTATTGAACGCTTTCCGGGGCTAATTTTTGTTTTCCTCTGCGCCCCCGGGAAGTGTGATCCGGATCCGCCACCGTATGTCAACAGTGCAATACCTCGGGTTCTTGAACATTAAATAGAGCACTGGAGACAGATCTGGTATGAAATAAAATCATGCGAAAAACACCAGAACTGAATCCTAATTTTAAAACTAACGCAAACAGATTTCTGTTTGACATAAATTTGTTTGACTGTGCAAGTGTGCAATCTGAAATATGCGTGCATGCTAATATAAAGGCTTATGCGGAAAACTGATAAATCATGCGAGCAACACAATACATTCAGATTCCATTAAACATATGTTGAAGTTACTGTGCGTATGGAATCTTAAATGCCGTGAGTGTTAAATATCAAATGCGTATGACATTTTGTTATGCTGTGAGTGCAATCAGATTTCACTTAAACAAATGAGTGTGTGATTAAGCATATGTGAAATCTGATATACTGTGCAAATATGCTAAAGGTAAATGCTGTAAATCATAAAGAGATTACTCAGTATTTGTTTCTGGAAGTTCGGACATCAATGTCCTACGTCTCCCCTTCTTCACCTCGGAAGGATCCACTAGAAGACTTTGATCTATACATCGTGTACAGACCCGATCCCGCAACCAACAGCTGCGAGAACTCCGAGATCTACCAGCCCTCTGCTGTCACTCAATCACTTCTTTAACGCCTATGTGAGAAAGGCTACAAACACAGAGTTTAACGTCATCGTGCTTGGACGGGAACTGATTTGCATTTTGGGTTTTGATTCACTCGCTAATCAATTAGGCACAACTCTCAAAAATATGCGAGTGAATCTGTGTGTGTGAGATTTACAGTGTAAGAACAACTCTCGAATGATAAATCTCACACACTGGGAAAATGCTCTTCAATAGCTGATTAAGACTCAGCAGTAGACACTCGTTATGCGCTCCTCTCTAATGGCGGTCTACTGCTTCGTCTCCACAATTTTATTCCCTCTGTATTTTTGCACTCTGTCACAATCTTCACTCAAAATCACCTTTCTTCAACAGTGCTTCTTGTATATATATGGCTGTTTGAATTTCTTTCCGTTTGACACACTTTCTTCCCGTTCAAAATATGTCTTGTAAAGTACCGACAGGGATTGTCTTTGTGTCATTTTGTTTTGCAGGCTTTTTGTCATCTTGTGATTTTGCCTTTTACGTTCCAGCAGCTGGTTGTTCCCACGACTAAATTCCAGCAGCTGATTTTTGTCTTCTTTGATGTGCAACGGCTGATTGTAATCAAATATTTGCAACAGCTGGTTCCTCTTTATTTTCTGCGCCTGGTTTTATTTTCTGCCAGACCTCACTTATTTCTTCAAATCAGATCCCTCCTGTTCCTTCGATCAAATTCTCTTCACTTCTGAATTTCTGTTCACTCTTCGACTATCTTCTGTTCCTTTGGCAATTGTAAAGATTTCTTCAACAATTTCTTCACCTCTCCTTCTCTTCATACGTCTGCCAGATTACTCCTCTTTCAATCTTCCAGATTTCTTCTTTCTATTCTGATTTATCTCTTTATTCAACATCTGGTTCATTTCTGTTCAACTTCTTTGCGACTGGTATTTCTTTCTTCTTTTCTTTCTTGTTCCAGCGGCTAGTTTAATTCCTTTACAGTGCTTGCGTCTGGTTAATTCATTTCTTTAGCTGCGTCTGGTTTAATTGCAATGCAACGTCTGGACCATCTTTTCTTTAGCGCCTGGGTTTGATTAATCTTTGTAACAGCTGGTTCCAGACTTCTCTTGTTTAACGCTGCGTCTGGATTTTCCTGTTCATTCCAGTCGACTGGTTTTTGTGCTTCAATTTTGCATCTGGTTTTGCTTTTCATTCCAGTCGAATGGTTTTAATTCTTCTGTTTGCGTCTGGTATTTTTCTTCATTGCAACAATCTTTGCGTCTGGAATTGTCTTCAACTTAGTGCAACATCTGGTTTAATTTTGTTCATCGAACACTTCAGACTCTGTTCACTTTACTTTATGTTTCTTTAATTCATTTCACGTTGCCTTCTTCAGACTCGTACTGTTCCTGTGTTTGTAACGTTCCAGACTTCACTTTTCCTTTGATTACATCTGGTTCTTTCTTTCGTATTTTCTTGTAGGCGATACATCTTTTATACAGATTTCTACTGTTATCAACAGATTCTTCAATTTCAGACTTCACAAATTCCTCCTGTGTAATTTGTTCTCTGATCAGATTCCTCCTCGCAGGCTTTTCTCCAGACTTCTCTGGTTCCTCATCGTGTCTTCATCAGACTTCACTTCTTCATTCTTTCTCAAGTCTGATTATAGTTCTTCCTCTCTTATTCTCTGGTTAGGTCTCTTCGCACCTCTTTGTATGTCTGTTTCGAGATTTTCTTAATTAGCGTATCAGACTTCTCCTATTTCAATGTTTCTTTTCTTCACAAATTTCTGCTTCGCATTACTGTTCGATCTTTATCAGATTTCTTCCACAGTAGACGTCCAGATTTCAATCTTTAGCAATTCCAGATTTCTATTTTAATTCTGCGCACTACGTAGATATGTTAGTAACACAATAATAAGTTTTGTGTAATTCAAAATTCAATCTGGATCTGTTGAAACAGATCCATCAATTTGTCTCTGCGCTAACAATTTGCAGGTTGAACAGCTTCTGTATTTATCAGATCCGAGTCTGCTGTTCTGGGGGAACACCATGGATTTTCAGATCTGGTAAAATTTCAGACTTGGTAAGTCTCAGTTTTAGGGGATTTTTACAAGCATCCGCTTAACTTAAATCCGAGTTACCAGATTTAAGGTATCTCAGTCCAAATGCTGATTTCTTGGCTAACAATATATGTGCGGAAATAAGCCAATAGATCAGTGAACAGTGTAAAGCAATAAATAAACACTATAATGTAAAAGTTTAAGGGACAAGAGATTTGTTTATGGAAGTTCGGATATCAATATCCTACGTCTCCCCTTCTTCCTTTTCAGGAAGGTTCCACTAGAAGATTTGATGGTTACAGGGCTTCTGCAAACACCCAATCACGCAAGCAGCACTTAACTTGAACTCCTAGCAATACAACTCCACCAAGCAGACGCAGCTGCTGATTACAACACTCAATATGTTTCGAACTGCTTCACAAAGCCAGTTCGTTACAGACTCAATCTAGAATAATAACAGTGAATACAAATCCATTGAGACTGTAAATCTTCTGGTTTCTAAACAAAGAACCTGATTCAACAGGTGAACCAGAAGATGACTCGAAGGTAATGTCTGTGAAAATCAACACTTGTGTTCTTCGAGTTTGTGAGCTTTTGAGAATAATAGCGTAGAAGCAATAAGCTCAGGAAAACAATGGAGACTTGGAATGGCAGAGAATGAGAGAGCTTCTTCAATTCAAATTACAGCTATTTATACTCTTCGTCCTCCAACGGTAAGTAAATATCACCTAAGGAAGTAAAATCATTTTGAATAAATGTCCATCGCATATTCTGCTCCACTACACTGGTAAATTGCATGTCGTCAGAACCAAATTGTCGTCTTTCCAAATTTGTGCAAACATCGTATAACGTCCTCTGTATACTATGTACTATTTACCCAAAATAGTACTAAAAGTTGTCTCCTTAATTCCAGGCAATTTGTAAGATTCAATCTTTCACCATTGATACCTAAGGAAGTAAAATCATTTTGAATAAATGTCCATCGCATATTCTGCTCCACTACACTGGTAAATTGCATGTCGTCAGAACCAAATTGTCGTCTTTCCAAATTTGTGCAAACATCGTATAACGTCCTCTGTATACTATGTACTATTTACCCAAAATAGTACTAAAAGTTGTCTCCTTAATTCCAGGCAATTTGTAAGATTCAATCTTCACCATTGATTCTTTTCAATTTGAACATTGATAGTGTTTGAATCGATTCGTCGTTTGCGCCTGAAAGTTTTCTTTTGATCAGTTCTCTCTTTCTTGAAGAAGATTGATTAACTCATCGTTGATCGAATATATAGCTATCACATCTGAATGCATAGAGATCTGAATACTTGTGATATCTGATCGCTTAACGAAATCTGATATATCCCCCTTTTTGTAAGTAGAGGAATAGGATAGATCTGTTACTGTTACCTCAACTGGTCACAATAAACTGACAGTTCTGTTGATAGATGCCATCGCTGATAATAACGAAGTCCGACCCGATAAACTGAACTGTTCCAAAACACGAATCTGAATACCCCCAAATCTCAACATCTGATCTGTTCCCTAATATCAAGATCTAAAAACATATCAACTGTGAACCTTACACTGTAAAACTGAGATCTGAATAAATACTGTTCACAACTGAAATACTCGAAACTGAGATCTATACCATAACCTGTTATACAAGTCTGAATGCCCTATGCTTCCAATAAGATCTTCCACTGTAGCTCACTTCTGACTAACTGTTCACGAATGGTCAACTCAGATGTCAACGCTGACGTCACTACTTATGAACTTCAACATAGAGATGACGTCACGAGTTCTGAAAATTTCAACTGAATATGCGATAGTCGACCCAACATCTGAATTATGCGAACTATTAAAAACTACAACTTACTGACTGTCCAGATGTCACTTATGAATTTAGCACTTGGTATTTTTGTTATCACCAAAACTAATAAATTTTACCTTAACAAATTCCCCCTTTTTGGTGATGACAAAACTTAGCAGCCTTATGACTTATAAAAGATGTAGGCAAGAAAGCTTAAAGTCATGTTGAAATATATAGATTTCATTACTGAACACTGTACAAAATATTTGTACAACAAAGGCTGAAATAAATAAAATCTACTACCGATTCTTCCCAAACAACCACCAATCAGCTCTCTTTTTATACGTTCCACCAGCACTACTGCTACCAGATCCCCTGTGCGTTGAAGAACTCCTTCTGTCATCTCTTCGGCCACTTGCACTAGAACCGCCTCCACCACCTCCACCACCTCCTCTGTTTACATTACCCCCACTGGGTCTATTTGGATCATCAGGTGGCGGTTGAGGTCAGCGGCTTCTACTTCCTTCCCCCTTTTTGTCATTACCACGATTAATATAGGCAACGAGTTCACCCAATTGAGAGGAAAGGTTGTTATAATTTTCCTGTGCTTGTGCACCGAAATCCAGTTGTTCGCCTCGAAGAGTAGCAAGCCTTTCATCCATGTCTTCTATGATGGCCTTTTGCTCTTTCGCCTCTTTGCGAGCATCCGCTTGGTCTGTTGATAAAATGGCAGTTTGAGTACGAACAACTTTTAGACCAAGGGAGAGGGCATTTGTGTCATTGTGAGCTTCCTGCCGGATGCCTGTGAGCAAACGATGAAATGCTTGATTTTGCTGATAAAGAGCTTCAAGAATGGTTGTCTCAAGATGTTTGATTTTATCGAGAACTTCGCTATGATATTCAACCACTCTCCTAGATTCCTTCGATTGAAGAGAGATAATTCAATACATAGAAGTCCGTAGATCAGTAAAGGAAGAAACAGCAGGCGGTAGAGAAAACTGAACAGCAGTAGGGGTAGATTCACCAGCAGTTGTAGTGCCCTGAAGAATGTCATCTGAAAAGCATAGAAGAAGTAGAAGTTGAACTGTAGGGGTAGATTCACCAGCAGTTGTAGTGCCCTGAAGAATGTCATCTGAAAAGCATAGAAGAAGTAGAAGTTGAACTCTGATGGGGAGGAGAAGAAACAAAATCTGTAGGAACTTAATCTAAGATCTGTATGCGGTAAGAAGCATTATCAACAACTCTTCTTGGAATGCTGAAGACTCCCAAAACTGGTCCTACTGGGACGATATCTGAACAAATAGTAAAACTGCTAACTGATTTCAAGCACCCAAACATAGAATATCGCAAAACCTCTGTACATACTTTATACCAACCCCAAGTTTTAATGATAGACGGCTGAGAGTCCAAACACTATTCTGGCTGAAAAATAAGCAAATGGGGGAGAGATCTGGAATGGAAAAAATAGCTGGCAGAGAAGACAAAATCGAAGAAACACACTTAATGCATTTACAAACCAACCGATCAAATCCTTCCTCAACTATCCATTCTCCTTCAATTTTCTGTAGATTTCTGAGCCAACTGGTAGAGAAGATTGTCTTGTGATTTCGCGGAATATAGAAACCGCGTTCAAGATTGGGTTCCTCAAACAACATTGAACTAACTGGCCTTGTCCACTCCAATCCATGAGCGTTCATTTGCCTTAGCAAATTCCTAACTGCCTCTTGATGAGCTGCGGAAAGAAGATCCATAGTCCGTTGATCAATAGCAGTAGTTGGTATCCCAAGGACAAGATTAGTTCGCCGTGCTACCACAAACTTGTGCAACAAGACCTCTCTGTATTTGGCAATAATGAACAATCGGCGATGAATGGCTGTTTCTAAGGAATCTGTTTCTGCCCAAGAAAGCATTTTCTCTACTTTGGCCATTATGTCCTTAACTGTCCTCATAGCGTTCAAAGTTCTCATGCTAAAAGAATGAAAGAATGAATTTACTTCCGTGATGACGTTCTCTCTCAGCAAAATGAGAAAGTCAATATCCCAACAAATTAATTTAAATTGTTCACGAGCTGGGTGTCCTTGTATATAATCTGGCTCCACGAGAGATTTCTTCCCCTTGTTAGTGGGAGCAATACTGGGAAGATTTTTCTTGTACCAGTCACCATCCTCAACACCCCTAATCTCAATTGTACTGCTAAATTTGATTTTGTGGGCTTAGCTGATGTGAGGGAGGGTAGCATCACACCATCAGGAATGAGTGTTAGATTCTCCTCAATTGTCATAGATTCATCCTCAGAAATTGGAAACACTGACGACTCTTGATCCTTGCTCAATGGTTCCACAACCTCATCAGTGGCAGCAGGTGAACACTCAGTAACCACAATTTGGATATCATCATATTTTGTGGCCACAGGTTCTTCCACAACTGTTCTCATCGTGAAATCCTCTGTATATTCTGACTCGACCACATCCGATGCCATATGTTCAGTTGCAGCAATTACTTCTTGAAATAATAGTGTCGACATCATCAACAGATGTCGGCCTCTTCTACTCAACTACAACAGTTTCCTTGGCATACTCTTTTTCAACAATATCCTCATCAGAGTCTGACAACCTCATCAGTGGCAGCAGGTGAACACTCAGTAACCACAATTTTGGATATCATCATATTTTTGTGGCCACAGGTTCTTCCACAACTGTTCTCATCGTGAAATCCTCTGTATATTCTGACTCGACCACATCCGATGCCATATGTTCAGTTGCAGCAATTACTTCTTGAAATAATAGTGTCGACATCATCAACAGATGTCGGCCTCTTCTACTCAACTACAACAGTTTCCTTGGCATACTCTTTTTCAACAATATCCTCATCAGAGTCTGGTGTCAATTTTAGCTTCTTTTTTGGTGCTTTTCATTTTGGCGGATAAGGATGGGCAGCGCTCATAGCAGAAATAGGATCAACAGATTGAATAGGCATAACGTCTAATGCTACTGAGACAATAGCCAGATCCTGGTCTTTGGGAACTGTTTGCCCATAGGTTGTTCTCTTCTTTTTGGCAATTTTGACCTAAGAGACAACAGCTGGTCTCTTCTTTGACACATCTTTCTCTTCAACCGCTTGAACAAGTGCAATATCTGCTTTCTTATCAACAGTTGTAGCATATTTCTTCTTAGAGACAGTCTTCCTCTTAACAACTGCGACTTTGGCCACTTCGGGCTCCTCAATTTCTCCACGAGAGCCAATAGTTTTGTTCATGGCAACGTAAGTGTGTACAATTTTCGCAGAAAGGATTTTCAAGGGAAAGATTTTCACCTCTCCCAATGTAACCGCAGGGTCTCCCTTAAGAAGAACACAAATTTGAGTCGCAAATCCCTTGGCTCTTTTTGTGGTTCTATCCACCATTTCTTTTAAAACCTCAAATGGGATTGTGCTCCAGTTGATTTTAACCCCTAAATGAATAGAAGTCATCATTAAGAATCTTTCATGGGTAACCGCATCAAATGAACCCGCTTTCACATAAATGGCTTTTGCCAAAATATCATTCAACAAACGAAACTCATATTTCAATAGTCTTTTCTTGCATGAAACTGAAAAGTCGTACCTGATCTAGAGAACAGAGTCCTTGCATTCAGAAACACCCCGGCAAACCTACTTGGAGAAATAGCAACATATTTCCCTGAGACGGCACATGTAATATCCCCATCTTGGATAATAGCGGTGTCAAAGAACTGTTCGAGTTCCTGCTCATACAACACAGACGAACAACCCAGAAAGCCTCTAAGCCCAGTGGCCTCTAGGGCTCGGAACATGTTTACCATACCGTCGTTGTCATGGATACTTAAAACAGAGTCGAAGTTGATTTGCAGGGCGTTTGAAATGTATGAAGATGCCATTGCTGATAGAGTAACAAACGAGAGAGAATCCTGAAATAAGAATAATCTACGAACAAAACACACAGAGAGCAAAAGCGCAAGAGTACTAGAGAGTAGTGTTGCAAGGTAAGTGAAAATGAGAAATGAAACGCCGTAAATAACCATGGAATGCTAAACGGTGAAAGAGTGTGGATGTGACGTTTCGTATGATGACAACACGTGTCAATCATCCAATGGCACGTACAATATTTTGAAATGATTTAGAAAATATTTTCAAATATTTTAATCGTACAGTGAAAAGTAAATTCTTAAAAGATTTCAAATATTGACCACTATGGTAAAATGGTAAATAGATAACTGGCGCCAAATTTAATTGCGTCACTAGCCAAGATCTGTTTAATGTATCAGCAGAGGTGTTGCGAGATCTGATCTTGGATAAGTATCAACTGTGTATATGTGACATCTGAGTGAATCCAGATCTCACATATTCAGTTGACTCAACACTTATTACTTCAGATCTCTCATTCCCCCGAAAGCTGAAATTTCCCAAGTATGATATTTTATCAAATCTTAATTCCACGATGTTCCCCCTGAACAGTAGACTCAGATTTGACAAAATCAGAAGCTGTTCAACCTGAAAATTGTTAGCACAAAGACAATTAAGGCAATTCTAAGAGACCCAATAGATTTCTAAAATAAGAAAACTTAGCGTCAGGTAGGGGCTTTGTGAAGATGTCAGCAACTTGCTGTTCAGTCGACAATACTCCAGCTTGACGTTCTTCTTGAGCACGTGATCTCTTATGAAATGATGCCTGATGTCTATATGCTTTGTTCTTGAATGCAGCACAGGGTTTTGAGTGATAGCAATAGCACTGGTGTTGTCACAGAGAATAGGCGCTTCAGAAGCATCAATTCCGTAGTCCTTAAGCTGGTGTTGTATCCATAAGATCTGAGCACAACAGCTTCCTGCTGCTAAGTACTCTGCTTCAGATGTGGACGTTGCAATAGATGTCTGCTTCTTACTAAACCAAGAAATCAAGCGATCTCCCAAAAATTGACAAGTCCCACTGGTGCTTTTACGATCAACTCTACATCCTGCATAGTCTGCATCACTATAACCTATTAGTTGAATAAGATCTGAGCACAACAGCTTCCTGCTGCTAAGTACTCTGCTTCAGATGTGGACGTTGCAATAGATGTCTGCTTCTTACTAAACCAAGAAATCAAGCGATCTCCCAAAAATTGACAAGTCCCACTGGTGCTTTTACGATCAACTCTACATCCTGCATAGTCTGCATCACTATAACCTATTAGTTGAAAGCCCGAGTCTTTGGGATACCAAAGACCCACATTGGAGGTTCCTTTCAAATAATTTAAGATCCTTTTCACAGCAATATAATGCGATTGTTTAGGCTATGCTTGAAATCTAGTGCGCATACAGACAACAAACATGATGTCTGGTCTGCTAGCAGTTAAGTACAGCAGGGAGCCAATAATACCACGATAAAGAGATATCTCAATGGCAGTACCAGCTTCATCTTTATCCAGTTTGATTGATGAGCTCATTGGGGTTGCTGCTGCTGAATAGTTGTCCATGCCAAATTTCTTCAGCAATTCTTTCGTATATTTAGCTTGATTGATGAAAATTCCATTGTCCAGCAGTCGAACTTGTAAGCCCAGAAATAATGTTAGCTCACCCATCATGCTCATCTCAAATTTATCCTACATTAGCTTAGAAATTTTTGGCACAATTTGGGGTTAGTTGACCCAAAGATAATATCATCAACATATATCTGTACTAATAAGACATGACCAGATTTTACGAATTTAAACAGAGTCTTATCAACTGTGCCTATTGTGAAGGCATGCTCATTTAAGAATTTTGTAAGTGTATCATACCAAGCTCTAGGTGCTTGCTTCAACCCATATAGAGCTTTATCCAATTTATAAACGTGATTTGGATATGTATTATATACGAAGCCAGGAGGTTGTGCAACATACACTTCCTCTGTTAAGATGCCATAGAAATGCACTCTTAACATCCATTTGAAATAATTTAAAATCTTTGAAGGCAGCATATGCAAGGAACATGCGGATGGCTTCTAGCCTAGCTACTGGTGCAAACGTTTCATCAAAGTCTATTCCTTCCATTTGCCTAAAGCCCTGAGCTGCCAGTCTAGCTTTATTTCTAGTTAGATTTCATCCTCGAAATCAAGCAACTACTGATCTGAACAGGAACTCAACGAAACCAAGAGTTCAAGATAACTGGGGAAACAACCACCAGCAACCACTGGAAAAACAAGGAACAAACTAGCTACTGAAATCTGATACTAAGCTAACTCAAATAGATGTGGCCACTCACGCTGCATCTTCTCTTCCAGTTTCCAAGTCGCTTCTTCCCTATCATGTTGGCTCCACTGAACCATCACCAAAGGAATGGTTTTGTTCCTCAGTTGTTTCTCTTTTCTATCCAAGATCTGCAAGGGATACTGATAGGTTCCTAAAGACGTGTTCCTATAACTGAATGATTTTAAGGTCTAGGTAAAAGTTACCATACGTTATTTCTCTTAAATTGATTTGATTCCTCCTGCATAGCTTCTACCCAGCTTGGGTCTGCTAAGGCTTCATCTATTTGCTTAGGTTCTATATAAAGCTGAATCAAAATGATCATGCAATAGCTGGCTTCGTGTGCGAACA
>KQ994493.1:632756-649310 GCA_001598015.1 Dorcoceras hygrometricum
AAGGGGGGGTTGAATGAACTCCTTTGGGATTTTAAATTTTAGAAGCCTTAAAACAGTTTTACGAGTGCCTTGCTTAACTTAAATCCGAGTTACCAGATTTAAGATATCTCAATCTAAAATCAGATTTCTCGACTAACAAATAATGTGCGGAATGAAGTCGATCAATCTTTACTATTCCATCTTCATTCAGTTTGTTCCTTTCCTAAAGACGTGTTCCTATAACTGAATGATTTTAAGGTCTAGGTAAAAGTTACCATACGTTATTTCTCTTAAATTGATGTTGTCCAGACGTTGGTATTGATACTGATTGATATGATGTGCTCGCGCCTTGTTGTCCAGATGTTGATCCAGGTGCCAATTGATAAACGCTTGCGTCTTGTGCATCACACGTTGATTTATGAATAGTGGAACCTGCTTGCGCAACATCTGATCGAGCAACGTCTGGTTGAACAACATCTTATTGAGCGACGTCTGGTTGAACAATGTCTGATTGAGCGATGTCTGGTTGATCGTTGGTCGCTTCACCTCCAGCAGCTGGCACACTTGGGAAGATCTGTTCCTGTATAGAGTCATCGTTAGTTAAATCGGTGACTACTGGATTACCTGTCAGATCTTGTTGAGCAATGTTGTGCGGTGTGTCCAGCGTCTGTTGTGTCTCAGCTGAATATCTTTGTGGCACGTCGTCGTCTGATTCCTCAAGGCTTGTTGATTCCAGATGTGAACACAAATCATGTAAGCTTGCAGCTGAGTTGGATCTGAATCTTGTTTCATCGAAAACCACATGAGTGGATTCCTCAACTGTCAGACTTTGGTTGTTGAAAACTCGATACGCTTTTCTCACAGCTGAATATCCAAAGAAGATACCTGCATCATATTTTGGTTCAAAGGCTGTTAGGTGCTTTGTGCCATTATTATGAATAAAACATCTGCACCCAAATACCCTGAAATAAGATATATCAGGTTTCTTGCCATTCCAGATCTCATATGGGATTTTATCGTGCATCCTATTAATCATCGATATGTTCTGAGTATAACATGATGTGTTAACTGCTTCTGCCCAAAATTTTTGCAAAACACCGGAATAAGCAATCATAGATCTAGCAGCTTCTTTTAAAGTACGATTTCTCCTCTCAGCTAACCCGTTCTGCTGAGGAGTTCTAGCTGCTGAAAGCTCATGCTTTATCCCTAAGTCTTCCAAATAAGAAGTCAATTTATGATTTAAAAACTCAGTACCACGATCACTTCTTATCCGGTTGACTGAACAAGATCTATCATTTTGCAAACGTTTTAAAAGGCGTATCAGCTGGTCAGCGGTATCAGATTTTGCCTTTAAAAACAACACCCAAGTAAATTTTGTAAAATCATCAATAACAACTAGGGTGTAGTTCGTTCCCCCTAAGCTAGTTACGGGAATAGGACCAAAGAGATCCATATGTAAAAGCTCTAAGCTTCGGGAAGAACGTTTACCGCCTTTCTTTTTGAAAGTTGATTTAATTTGTTTGCCAAGATGACATGCGGCACAGATCTTGTCCTTTGAAAAATTGATTTTGGGCAGACCAAAAACAATTTCATGCTGACTCAAATGAGCAAGAGTTTTAAAGTTTAGATGGTTCATTCACTGATGCCACAACCAGCTCTTGGAAGAGTTGGCTGTTAAACAAATTTGTTCAGATCCCATGGGTTCTGACCAATTGATAATGTAGGTATTCCCCGATCTTTAACTACCAATACAATCAGTCCTTCTGGACTCTGAACTGTGCATGTGTGCTGTTTAAAATTAACTATGTAACCCTTGTCACATAGCTGAATTATGCTAATAAAATTATAACGCAAGTTATCAACAACTAAGACATCTGATATAGAAATGTTACCGTGGATAAGCTTACCCTTACCCACAGTGTTACCATGTGCGTTATCACCAAACACAATTTTTGCTCCTCTGTGAGGTATAACATCTGTCAGCAGCTTTTGATTTCCAGTCATATGTCTTGCACAACCGCTGTCCAGATACCATATGGTTGATTCATCTTGAGCTTTGTACATGTTATCCTGCAATCACAAAAACAGATTTTGGTACCCAATTTTACTTGGTTCCTGATCGGATTACCCCTTTCGGGACCCATACTTGAATTACTTTGACAGCTTTCCCAGTATGATAGTCCATAAGGGTCTGTGCATAAGTACTGTGAGATCTGTTGAGCTTTGGTTTGGTATTTTGACCAATTGGATCTCTTCTTGGCTGAATCTTTTTCCAACCAGATTTGACCTTCCTAGAGTCATGTCTTTGTTGGTTCTGAACAAATGACTTGGGTCCAGCTTTCACCTTTTCCTTGTCAAGTTTTTTCTTTAGCCAACCAGACATAGAACTCTCGGGTCTATCATAGCCAATGCCAGCTTTTCCTTTCTTATTTAATTGCTCCGAGATCTGGTCATCATACCTTACCGACTCGCAAGGATCATGTTCATACTGGCTTTGACAAAGCTCATTTTGTTGAACTTGTCATACACCAGCAATGATTGAGTACTTGTTTCTTCAGAGCTGTTTTCACTAACATTGAAACCCAAGCCAGTTCTATCACTCGCTGGCTTCTGAATTCCAAACAGCTTATCTAGAGAAGCAGAAGACTTTGCCCAGGAGCTCATTATCAAATTTGATTTTTCAATTTCAGCTTTGAGCTCACTATACTTATTTCTCAACAATTCATTTTCCATCATCATCTTACTCAACTCAGTCTTCAAACTGTCAATGTCCTCAAGCGTGTCAGTGCTTGATTCAATTGAACTATTTTTCAGATTTTCGTTTTCAGCTTTGATTTCCTCAAATGAGTGAGAAAGCTTCCTGTACTCTTTGACCATATCATTAAGTGCACTGACAAGGTCTTCTCGTGTAAATTCAATGTTAGAGAAGTCGAATACCTCGTCATCAGATGCTTGATCAGCCATGAGACAATGAACTTCCTCCTTTTCACTATCGCTGGATGAGGAAATGTAGGAATCTGTATCAGTATCTGCCCAGTTCTTGTTGCTTTCCTCAGCAACCAGTACTTTGCAATCATTCTTGCGGCTGGGTCTTTTATCACCTCTAGTTCTCATCCTCCTATCCTTGGATCTATCGACAGTTCTCTCATCTGTCTTGTTATCTCGTTTGTATCGATCCTCCTTCTTTTCATCTCTCCTGTATCTATCATCAGTT
This sequence comes from Dorcoceras hygrometricum, assembly GCA_001598015.1. NCBI lineage: Eukaryota > Viridiplantae > Streptophyta > Magnoliopsida > Lamiales > Gesneriaceae > Dorcoceras > Dorcoceras hygrometricum. The sequence goes on from KQ994493.1 coordinate 635,950, forward strand.
CTCTTGTCATCCCTGGATCTGTCCTCCTTCTTTGGCCTATTGCAATCAGCTGCAAAGTGCCCTGGACGACCACAGTTATAACAATTCGAATCAGCATTAACTTATCAGATTTATGAAAATTATTATAAGGAGTAGAAGGGTTGTAGGATCTTCTCGGGTATTTCCCAAACTTCTTAACGAATAGGGATATGACATCATCGCTGAGTTGATCAGCCGTCTTGCTAGTGCTTGGAGAGCACTGTTCAATAGATGTAGCAGCTAACGCTTTTGTTGGTTGAGATGTTGAGGGTCCAGCTTCAGATCTTGTCTCCAGTTCAAACTCATAAGCTTTGAGATTTGCAAAGAGATCATGTAGTTCCAGTTTGTTCAGATCTTTAGATTCCCTCATCGCCATTGTCTTCACATCCCATTCTCTGGGCAGCGCTCTCATCACCTTCAATGCTAGCTCACGGTTGCTGTATTCTTTACCCAAACTGGTAAGATCTATAACAACAGCACTGAAGCGCTCATCAAACTCTGTCATAGTCTCTCCATCTTTTATCTTAATAGACTCATACTTCTGTTGAGCGACAGTTAGCTTGTTCTCCTTTTTTCATCATTTCCTTCACATATTTGGGTCAGCTTCTCCCATATTTCCTTAGCAGTGGAGCATGTCTTGATCTTACTGAACATATTTTTGTCCAGCGTCTTGTAAAGAATATCCCTGGCCACATTGTCCAGATTCGCCTTCTTTTTGTCCTCATTAGTGTATTCATGTCTGCTCTTTTCAGAAACTGAGGCTCACCACCGGATATTGCAAATGCTAAGTTTGGCTTCAATATTTTCAATGGTCCTTCTGTGATAACAGACCACATGTCGTCATCTTGAGCAGCCAGATGCGCTAGCATGCGAATCTTCCATTCGTCGTAATCCTCCTTGGAAAACATAGGAATCTTGTTGTGAGAAGTCGACATTTTAATATATGATAAAACACAAACAACAACTGTTCAATACTGAGATACTCAGGCTCTGATACCAATTGATAGGGTCAATATGGCTCGAAAAACAGGCCTAGGAGTTCCGAAGGGGGGGGGGGTTGAATGAACTCCTGGTATTTTAAATATTTTCGAAACCTTTAAAATGATTTTTACAAGCATCCGCTTAACTTAAATCCGAGCTACCAGATTTAAGGTATCTCAGTCCAAATTCTTATTTCTTGGCTAACAATATATGTGTGGAAATAAGCCAATAGATCAGTGAACAGTGTAAAGCAATAAATAAACACTATAATGTAAAAGTTTAGGGGACAAGAGATTTGTTTATGGAAGTTCGGATATCAATATCCTACTTCTCCCCTTCTTCCTTTTCAGGAAGGTTCCACTAGAAGATTTGATGGTTACAGGCCTTCTGCAAACACCCAATCACGCAAGCAGCACTTAACTTGAACTCCTAGCAATACAACTCCACCAAGCAGACGCAGCTGCGGATTACAACACTGAATATGTTTCGAACTGCTTCACAAAGCCAGTTCGTTACAGACTCAATCTAGAATAATAACAGTTAATACAAATCTATTGAGACTGTAAATCTTTTGGTTTCTAAACAAAGAAACGTGATTCAACAGGTGAACCAAAAGATGACTCGAAGGTAATGTCTGTGAAAATCAACACTTGTGTTCTTCGAGTTTGTGAGCTTTTGAGAATAATAGCGTAGAAGCAATAAGCTCAGGAAAACAATGGAGACTTGGAATGGCAGAGAATGAGAGAGCTTCTTCAATTCAAATTACAGCTATTTATACTCTTCGTCCTCCAACGGTCAGTAAATATCACCTAAGGAAGTAAAATCATTTTGAATAAATGTCCATCGCATATTCTGCTCCACTACACTGGTAAATTGCATTTCGTCAGAACCAAATTGTCGTCTTTCCAAATTTGTGCAAACATCGTATAACGTCCTCTGTATACTGTGTACTATTTACCCAAAATAGTACTAACATTTGTCTCCTTAATTCCAGATTTGAACATTGATAGCGTTTGAATCGATTCGTCGTTTGCGCCTGAAATTTTTCTTTTGATCAGTTCTCTCTTTCTTGAAGAAGATTGATTAACTCATTGCTGATCAAATATATAGCTATCACATATGAATGCATAGAGATCTGAATACTTGTGATATCTGATCGCTTAACGAAATTTGATATATCCCCCTTTTTGTAAGTAGAGGAATAGGAGAGATCTGTTACTGTTACCTCAACTGGTCACAATAAAACGGACAGTTCTGTTGATAGATACCATCGCTGATAATAACGAAGTCCGACCCGATAAACTGAACTGTTCCAAAACACGAATCTGAATACCCCCAAATCTCAACATCTGATCTGTTCCCTAATATCAAGATCTAAAAACATATCAACTGTGAACCTTACGCTGTAAAACTGAGATCTGAATAAATACTGTTCACAACTGAAATACTCGAAACTGAGATCTATACCATAACCTGTTATACAAGTCTGAATGCCCTATGCTTCCAATAAGATATTCCACTGTAGCTCACTTCTGACTAACTGTTCAAGAATGGTCAACTCATATGTCAACACTGACGTCACTACTTCTGAACTTCAACATAGAGATGACATCACGAGTTCTGAAAATATCAACCCGATATGCGATAGTCGACCCAACATCTGAATTATGTGAAACTATTAAAAACTACAACTTACTGATTGTCCAGATGTCACTTATGAATTTATCACTTGGTATTTTTGTTATCACCAAAACTAATACACTCCGACAATGATGGAATGGTGAATATGTTCAAAGCCCTTGAATCAACTGGGCTACGAGGGTTTCTGGGATGTCCGTCTGTACTGTATGAGCAGGAACTGGAGCAGTTCTTTGACAAAGCTCTTGTACAAGATAATGATATCACCTGTGTTCTTTCTGGGAAGTATGTAGCAATATCTGAAGACAGGTTTGCCGGCGTTTTCAATTTGCCCACTGATGGTCTCACCGATTTGTCTGAAGTGCCGAATCATTTGGTATTGCAGGCAAGGACTATGTTTTCTAAGTCTGAGAAGCCTGTTCAGTATTCGTGTAAGAATAGACTACTAAATTATGAGTTCCGGTTGTTGAATGACATTTTGGCCAAGTCAATTACTGTAAAGGCTGGATCTTTCGACGTCGTCTCCCATGAGAGATTTTTTATGATGATGGCTATTCACTTTGGGGTCAAGATCAACTGGAGCAAGATTCTCTTTGAGGTTTTGAAGGATATGGCTGATAGAACCATTAAAAGAGCCAAGGGTTTTGCGGCTCAAATTTGTGTTCTTCTGAAGGGCGACCCTGCTGTTACTTTGGGAGAGGCGAAGACCTTCCCTTCCTTGAAAATCCTGTCTGCCAAGATCGTGAACACTTATGTTGCCACGAACAAAACAATCGACTCTCGTGGTGAAACAAATGAGCCCGACGTGGATAAAGTAGCGATTGTTAAGAGGAAGTATGTATCCAAGAAGAAATATGCCCCGACTGATAAGAAGGATGCCTATGAGGAACCACTGGAAGTAGTTGAGAAAGCTGTGTCGAAGAAGCGATCAGCTTCTACTGGTGATGAGCCTGCTGTTACAAAGAAGAAGAGGACAACGAAGAAGAAAGCAGCTCTCTCGAAAGAGAATCTGGAGCTTGTGTCAATATCAACCGAGGCCACACCACTCCAAATTGTGAGGAATCAGATTTTAGATTAGTGATTATTGAATTGATTTGGGATCAATCGAGGGAATTTTGAGGGTTTTGCGAAATGAATCTGATTCCAGTAGAATTCAGCAGTTGTGCGATTTGATGAAGTCTGTTATCAGCTTTTGGTGGCGTATGAGTAATACGCTGTCGTTTTGTGAAATCAGACGTAGCGCTAATGCGAGGAACCAATTGTCGCGTAATTCAGATGTCAACGCGAGTCAACGGTACTGTAGCGCCAGCTGATGAATATGATCAGTTGTTGATGGAGCGGGAGTGATGCGTCGTCGTTTCGTTATTCAGTAGTAGCGCTTGAAGAGTTATCTACTGGCAGCAGTTGCGCGGGTGCGAGGATTAACGAGAAAACGACACGTGTTGGTCAAATTTTTGGTGTTGACTGCTGAATTGTAGCGCTATCAGCTGTTGCGTTGTGAGGAATTGTCCCAGCTGTTGGTTTGAGGAACCAGTCGCTGGTGAGAGGCGACGTCGTTTTGATAAGTTAAAACGCAGCGTTTTGAGTGTAACGCTTTTGATCAGCTGTTGGCAGCAATGATGACGTGTCCTTTATGTCGTCGTTTGAGTTAATTAGCGCGACCAGCTGCTGGTTGTTTTGCAAGGAATCTGTTGTCAGCTGCTGGAGAAATGCGGTGTCGTTTTGATTAGTTGATGCAGCGTCGTTTTGATGTTCTTTTGAGAATGCAACGTCTGTTGGTTGCTGCTGATTTAGTTGAGAGCAACTGCTGGTTTCTGTTGTAAGATACCTACTGTTTCGATGTCTGCTGATTTTGGTGAGCAGCAGCTGGTGGATTGAGAGATATATAGATAAGTGTTGATTGACACTTAGAATTATTCTGAACCCGATATTTCTTATCTCCATTTGCAAACCCTCGTTAGCTACTGTTCACCGTAACCCAATTCCGCCGATTTCCGCCTCTTTCCGCCGTTGTTCTGAGTGATATTGGTGGCGATGAATTTCTTGTGACTTCCTCTTTCGATTGCTACCCTTTGGAGGTGGTAGATTGGCCTTGGAGAGGATCGCGAAGTAGCAGTGTTGCTCGATTATCCTTGCCCAGTGGAACCCGAGAATTCCCCCAGCTCTTTTGAGCTTTTGGGTGAGTATCCTTTGTTGTTTTAAGTATTATTTCAGCTGTTGATACCTACGTATATAGAACTAGAGATTAGTTCTGACCGTAGGTACTAAGCGGATTCGACTTCGTGTTGAACTGATTTATGCGATGCTTTAGCAGATTTCAGCTTCTAGGAATCTTCTGCCGTGGTTGAGGAAACCCGGAGAGATCTGTTGCCTAGGCTGTGTAGTTCCCGCACCCTTTCCTAAATCTGTTGAGGTAGAAATCAGCCGTTGAATGTACGAATTGAGCGACCTTTGCAGCTTTGAGCTTGCACATGGCTATATTTCGTGTTTTGAAATCTGCCTGCACCGATGGATGCATTTACGTGAAACAGACTGATGATTTATGTGATTTTATGTTCTGTTTTCACGTATGAATTATTGTATGCATTGATATTGATTATTGATTGGCATTCATGCATACATATTGAGCCTGACAGATTGATTAATGACCTGATTGAGAGCCACGTTGTGACTGGGCGACTGATGTGTTGTGCCTAAAAAGTACAACGCTATCATCGGAGTGGTGAGCGACTGACTTGTCGTTTCGGAATACCACCGAGATGTGATGGCTGACAGGCCGGAATATCACGGACCGATGATTTCCCCGGTTGATTTACCGTGTGTGGTATAGAGGCTTGACTGAGATGAATTTCCTGTTGATATATTGGTCTAGCTATCCTGTAATGCCTGGAATCATTAAGAAGAGGATTAGATTAGCATTCCGACATTTAAGAATTGATGAAGTTTGATTATAGGCTCGGATTTCTTCTGGAAGTGTTGGGTGATTAAGGAACTGTGTATCGTTAAATCACGCTAAGTGTGAGAAACCAGAGAAAGTAACCAGGCGAAGCGATTTGATAAATTCAGCAGCAGGTTACTGTAGCTCGCGGCTGGTTGGATTTTGAAATTCAGTTGAAGCGTTAGTATTGGGTACAGTTGGAAGCAGACGCGCGAATACAAGGATCAATGAGGAAGCGCCACGTGTTGATTACTCCACAAGGAATCAGCAGCGAGAGTTCCTCACACATCTGCTGGTTTATGTACCTGCTGGTTTATTGAGGTATCGGCTGGTTGTTGATGACGTAGGTGCGACGTCGTCGTTTTGTTAATAAACGCGAACCAGTCGAGGCGAGCATGTGGAAGTTGGTTCCAGCTGAGAGAATACGTTTTGATTTATGACTAGGAACCTCGATACGATGTCGTTTTGCATGAATTAGCAACCAGGCAAGGAATTGGAAATCAGCTGATGGTTTTTTGTATCTGCTGGTTACTCAGTCAAGGGAACAATGCAACACCGTTTTGATTATAGAACAGGAAATCTTGATACGATGCCGTTTCGAATAATGTTGCGAAATCAGTCGTTGGATTATTAGAGCGACCAGCTGCTGGTTTCGTTTAATCGAAGTAATACCAGCTGAGGACACGTTACGACATCGTTGAGATTAATTATAACGACATCGTTTTGAATTTCGAAGTGTTGCGACTGAATTCTTGTTGCGACTGGTTGTTACTGCTGGTTGTTGCTTCTACTGTATAACAAGAGAATGCTATTCAAACAGCAACTGAGGAAGATCAACAGCAGTTGAGGAATCGGTTTACCGTTATCCACTTTCGAAGCGGTGGGAGTATATCTTGTTTGAATACTCAGCATGACACGTGGAACTCGAATTGAACACGTTGGAAATGTTGCAGAACCACAGAGATCGTTGTCTATAAATAAGAGTGAATTCGAAATGCTGAGAACATCTTGACTACAGCTATCAGACTTTGATTCTGCAAGTATCTCAGGAAGTGTGGAACAGAGCGTAAGAACATTAACTGAAGCATTTTGAAAACAGAGGAACAAAGGTATAATCTGACATAAGAGTCAGGATTAGATTACTCAGGAATGATATTTCTTGAGTATTCCGCTGAAATCACATACATGTTTGATTATTGTTCTTGATTTAGAACTTGAGTTGTGTATGTGTCGATCCATCACAGGTAGTGGATCTTTTATGTTTGCATGAGTTTGCATATTGAAGAGAATTGAATTGATTCTAATGCCCAGGACTGAGTTGGCCTGATTTTCTAAGCCGGAGATGGTTTCGATAGATGAATATTCATGTCAAGATTGGATACGAATCTTGATGGCGTCGAATTGATATGGAATCAATTCTGAGATCGTAGAGGAGAACTAGAATCATTTCATTACATTGCATTTGTTTTACAGTTGATAAACTATTGTGCATTCTACTGTTATTATTATACCTGCTGATTATACTGAGATGATTCTCACCGGAGTTTATCCGGCTGTTGTTTTGTTTTTTATGTGTGCATGACAACAGGAAGAAAGAACTAGTGGGGAGCAACCACGGGTAGCGAGAGATAACTATCTAGACGCCGGATCAGCAGCAGGAAGAATAAACACCAGCTGGTAGTCTAGATGTTTGGACAGTTGGTTTTAGGTTGCTCAAGGCTGGTTTTGTACATAAGACATAAGCGTGTACTAGTGAACTTAGTTGTAATCTCTATGTACCATGAAGCATTCGTATAAATGAATACTATTTCCGACACCAGCTGAACCCTTTTCGCATCTGCTGGTTTACGCTTCTGCTGGTTGAATTTTTTTTTTTTAGTAAATTATGTATGAACCAGATTAGAATTCTTAAACTTGTTTAGTTTAAATTAATAACCCACTGATTAAGATTAGAGAATTAATTGTGAGCAGAGAGCCTCACAACAGGTGGTATCAGAGCGTTACTACATCAGTGAGATCATTGAACTAGATGAGTGGGGTAGATCGAGTTCTTCCTGATTGCTTAGATTATGAATTGCATGCTTGTGTGGTATATGTCTTACTGCTTTTGAATTTATATCACATGATTCTTGTGAATACATGGTAAGAATATACCGAAGAATTATGAGAATTACATGCTTTGGAAGTGAGTAACAGCATGTATTGAGTGAAGTATGAATCAGCACTCGATCTCTTGAGCAGCAGTACATTGATGTATGCTAATCAGAGGAGGGACTGATATTGATTTGTTATTGCTTGACGAGAAATGATAAACACGTCTGTTTGATTCCTAGATATGCCTCCTCGAAGAACCACGAATCGGCAGACAGAGCAGGGTAGTACCTCTACTGAGGTTTTGAATGCAGCTGCTACTCCAATGGAGACGTTGTTGAAACGATTTCAGTCGTTTAAACCACCGACGTTGACAGGAACAGAAAGTGCTATTGATTGTGAAAACTTGTTGGAAGATATTGAGCAGTTGTTCGAAGCACTTGATTACACTGATGAGCGTCGGGTGAAACTGATTATACACCAGTTGCATGGTATTGGGAAAAGCTGGTGGGTGGAAACAAAGAAAGCGCTTGAAAATCAGGGTACTGTGATTACGTGGGCAGTATTCCGAATAGCTTTCTATCAACGGTTCTTCCCAGTTTCTTATAGGAAGGATAAAGGAGCGGAATTTGCGAACTTGCGACAAGGGCAGTTGAATATAGAGGATTACGTTGCCAAGTTCACAAGTTTACTGAAATTTGTGCCACATGTTGCTATGAGTGATGAGGCACAAGCGGATCAATTCATTAATGGATTGAATCCAGATGTATTTACCTTGGTAAATACTGGAAGACCAAATACTTTTGCAGATGCGTTGAACCGGGCAAAAGGAGCAGAAGCTGGATTACTAAGGCAGCGAAGAGCACAATTTGTGCCAGTAGCAGCCAAAGCAGCAGAGAACCCACAGATTCCACCACCCCCTCGCTTTGATGCTGGAAGCAGCAGCAGTGGGAAAAAGAAAAATTTCTTTAAAGGAAAAGGAAAACAATTTAAACGATCTGGAACCAGCAGTTCTTCCAGCTCGTGCGATTTTAAACAAATGAAAACTGAACAACAAGCTGGCGATTATTGTACCAAGTGTGGAGGGAGACATGCCACAGAACAATGTAGAGGAGTGTCTGGCCTCTGTCGTATTTGCAATCAACCGGGACATTTCGCGAGAATATGTCCTCAGCGTAATTCTGGGAATTTCCAGAATTCAGCAGCAAGAACAATGTCAACACCAGAAAGGCAAGCTTCCTCTGTACATTCATATCAACCTCAACACCCACAACAAAGTAGACAAGGAGGAATCCAGACGGTGAGCCAACCTCCTAAGCAACAAGAAAAGGTGTTTGCATTGACCGAAGAGCAAGCACAGACAGCCCCAGATGATGTTATGGCAGGTAACTGCTACTTGTGCAATTTTCCAGCTTATGTCTTAATTGATACTGGTGCATCACACACCTTCATCTCGGAGAATTTTGTGATAGCACACAAGTTGTCTGCTGAACATTTAACTGAAATAGTATCGGTTTCTTCACCTCTGGGGAAAGGAATGATATCGATCACTGCTGTTAGAAATTGTGTATTACAGTTTGAGGGTCACGCAATTGAAATTGATTGTGTTGTGCTCGGGTTATCTGATTTTGATTGTATCGTGGGCATAGATATGCTAACCAAGTATAGAGCAACAGTAGATTGTTTTCAGAAGGTGGTTCGATTCAAACCAGAGAAAACTGATGAATGGAAATTCTATGGTAAGGGATCACGAGCCAGAATTCCTTTGGTCTCTGCTATTACAATGAATAATCTATTGCAGAAAGGAGCGGAGGGATTCCTGATTTATGCAATAGATACGAAGAAAAGTAGCCCGAATCTGGTGGATATACCATTGGTTTGCGAGTTTGCTGATGTTTTTCTTGATGAGATCCCGGGATTACCTCCATATCGAGAGGTAGACTTCAGCATTGAATTGATGCCAGGTACACAACCGATATCGAAAGCACCATATCGAATGGCACCAATTGAGTTAAAAGAAATAAAAGACCAGCTGGAAGATCTTCTCACCAAGGGATACATTAGACCAAGTGTTTCTCCTTGGGGTGCTCCAGTATTATTTGTACGTAAGAAAGATGGATCAATGAGGCTATGTATTGATTACCGGCAACTGAACAAGGCAACGATAAAGAATAAATATCCTTTGCCACGAATAGATGATTTATTTGATCAGTTGCATGGTTCGACAGTGTATTCAAAGATCGATTTGAGATCGGGATATCATCAATTGCGAGTAAGAGATGAAGACATATCGAAGACTGCCTTTCGAACAAGATACGGTCACTATGAGTTCGTGGTTATGCCTTTTGGATTGACTAACGCACCAGCAGTGTTCATGAGTCTAATGAATCGAGTCTTCCAAAAATACCTTGATGATTTTGTGATCATATTTATTGATGATATTTTAATCTATTCGAAGAACCTGTGTGATCATGCTAATCATCTTAGAATTGTGTTGAGAACTCTACGAAATGAGAAATTGTATGCCAAGTTGTCGAAATGTGAATTTTGGTTGCAGAAAGTTGTATTTCATGGCCATATTATTTCAGGTGATGGTATTTCTGTTGATCCGAGCAAAATAGAAGCAGTGATTAATTGGCCTAGACCGACATCTGTGCCAGAAATCCGAAGTTTTATGGGCTTGGCAGGTTATTACCGTCGATTTATTCGGGATTTCTTGAGTATTACAAAACCTATTACTCAACTGACACAGAAGAATGCACCCTTCATTTGGTCTGAAGCTTGTGAAGCTAGTTTTCTTGAGTTGAAAAAGAGGTTGACTACAGCACCAGTTTTGACAATTCCTTCGGGTATTGGTGGTTTTGTTGTTTATTGTGATGCTTCGCACCAAGGATTGGGCTGTGTTCTGATGCAGAGAGAACATGTTATTTCATATGCTTTGAGACAATTGAAGCCACATGAAATCCGATATCCAATTCATGATATTGATTGGCAGCCATCGTATTTGCATTAAGGATATGGCGACACTATCTATATGGTGAGAAATTTGAAATCTTTTCTGATCATAAAAGTCTGAGATATCTGTTTTCTCAATCTGAATTGAGTATGAGATAAAGAAGATGGCTGGATTTATTGAAAGATTTTGATTGCGAAATCAAATACTATCCAGGAAAATCGAATGCAGCAGCAGATGCCCTTAGTAGAAAGGTTTGTGCTTTAGAGAGATTTGAATATCCATAAATCGATTGAACTAGTGAAGTCTGGACATCAATCTGAATATCAAATCAGTACTGATGAGGTATTGTATGTGAATAGCAGACTTGTTGTTCCAGATATTAAGGAGTTGAAAGACCAGATTTTGAGTGAAGCCCATCGAAGTAAATTCAGCATTCACCCTGGTGGCAGGAAAATGTATAACGATTTGAAGAAACAATACTGGTGGAAACAAATGAAGGCTGATGTGACTGAATTTGTTTCAAAGTGTTTGAACTGACAGCAGGGGAAAGCGGAAAGAAAGAAACCCGCTGGTTTATTACAGAGTCTATCAGTTCCTGAATGGAAATGGGATCATATATGTCCAATCGACTTTGTAACGAAATTGCCAAAATCATCCCGAGGTTGTGATGCAATTTGGGTGATTATCGATAGGTTGACAAAATCTGCGTGTTTTATTCCTTATCGAATGACCTATCGACATGATCAAATGGCAGATTTTTATGTTAGAGAAGTGGTAAGACTTCATGGAATACCAAAATCGATTGTCTCTGATAGAGATCCCAGATTTACTTCTCATTTTTGGAGTAGTTTATAGCAAGCGCTGGGTACAAAACTACATTTAAGCACTGCTTATCATCCTCAAACTGATGGGAAATCTGAAAGAACAATTCAGACACTTGAGGATATGCTTAGAGCAGTGGTACTAGATTTTGGTATGTCATGGCAAGATTCATTACAGCTGGTGGAATTTTCATACAACAACAGCTACCAGACCAGTATTGAAATGGCTCCGTTTGAAGCATTGTATGGAAGGAAGTGTCGTTCACCATTGTATTGGGATGATATAGCAGAGGTACCTGAATTGGGACCAGATTTGATTAGAGAAATGACTGAAAAAGTGAAGTTAATTCAGCAGAGAATGCGAACAGCACAGCATAGACAAACGAAATATGCGAATACCAGGCGTAGACCTTTGAGTTTTGAACAAGGGGACAAAGTATTCTTGAAAATTTATCCTTTCAAGGGTACAATCAGATTTGGAAAATGAGGAAAATTGTCTCCTAGATTCATTGGTCCTTATGAAATTTTAGAGAAGATAGGTGATCTAGCGTATCGATTGGCCTTAACTCCATCTCTTTCGGGTATACATGATGTTTTTCATGTATCTATGTTGAGAAAGTATATGTCTGATGCTTCTTATATTATTCCTGCTGAAGAAGCTGAGTTGGATGAAACTCTGAGTTATTTTGAACAACCAATTCAGATTCTTGATCGGATTACCGGCAACTGAACAAGGCAACGATAAAGAATAAATATCCTTTGCCACGAATAGATGATTATTTGATCAGTTGCATGGTTCGACAGTGTATTCAAAGATCGATTTGAGATCGGGATATCATCAATTGCGAGTAAGAGATGAAGACATATCGAAGACTGCCTTTCGAACAAGATACGGTCACTATGAGTTCGTGGTTATGCCTTTTGGATTGACTAACGCACCAGCAGTGTTCATGAGTCTAATGAATCGAGTCTTCCAAAAATACCTTGATGATTTTGTGATCATATTTATTGATGATATTTTAATCTATTCGAAGAATCTGAGTGATCATGCAAGCCATCTTCGAACAGTTTTGCAGACTTTGAGAGATGAGAAATTGTATGCTAAACTGTCGAAATGTGAGTTTTGGTTACAAAGAGTAGTCTTTCTTGGGCATATTATTTCTGGAGATGGTATTTCCGTTGATCCCAGTAAGACAGAGGCAGTGATCAATTGGCCTAGACCAAAATCTGTGCCTGAAATTCGAAGTTTTATGGGTCTTGCAGGGTACTATCGCCGATTTATTCAGGATTTCTCGAGTAATGCAAAGCCTATAACTCAGTTGACATAGAAAAATGCACCCTTTGTTTGGTCAGAAGCATGTGAGGATAGTTTTCTTGAATTGAAGAAGAGATTAACTACCGCACCAGTGTTAACAATTCCTTTGGGTACTGGCGGATTTGTGGTGTATTGTGATGCATCTCACCAAGGATTGGGGTGTGTTTTGATGCAGCGAGGTCATGTGATTGCATACGCCTCAAGACAGTTAAAACCGCATGAAATTCGATATCCAATTCATGATCTTGAATTGGCAGCTATCGTGTTTGCATTGAAGATATGGCGACATTATTTGTATGGCGAGAAATTTGAGATCTTTTCTGATCATAAGAGTCTGAAGTATCTATTTTCCCTGACAGAATTAAATATGAGGCAAAGAAGATGGCTGGATTTATTGAAATATTTTGACTGTGAAATCAAGTATTATCCAGGAAAGTCGAATGCAGCAGCTGATGCTCTGAGTAGGAAGATTTGTGCCTTATCTTTGACTACGATCAGGGTGTCTAATTTGATAGAAACTTGATACATTTCTGGGTATGTATTTGAAATAGAAAGAAAACCAATGAGAATTTGTGCTATCAGTGCTGAACCTGAACTGCTGAT
>KQ994493.1:653372-665892 GCA_001598015.1 Dorcoceras hygrometricum
CTTGAGTCCCAGTCTACTTTTATTATGTATTGAACTAGGGGATGCCCTGCGTTATTATGTATTTTGGGGATCGTTGATGATTGAGATTTGATGTTACCTGTTTTGTTTGAGTTTGAGTCAACTCGTATTTTGAGTATCGATATTTTGAATGTATGTTTTGAGTTCAGGCCATATTATTTCGAAAAATTTTTAAGCCCTATTTTTACGCTTTCGTGATTATGTGCTTATTTGTGCTGTAATCTTGTGTGATTAGCACGGGACCTGACAAAATGATTAAACCAATTTCAGTTGTGAACCCTCCTACTCGAACGGGTTCTGATGATGACAATGTTGAGAAGGAACCAGCTATGGAAGAAATCATTGAAAAAGAGCAAGAGGCATCTACTGCTGATGATGTTGATCAGATTATTGCTCGGATTATTACAGAGACTGCTGAAATGGAAACAGAGGAGATGTTTGTGGAAACTGATGCTGGGAAATCAGATGAGACTGATGAGGCTACTGGAACAGATGTCGTGATGGGGAAACAGATATTGAGGAACCAGTGGTGCAAAGATCTGATCAGACAGCCACTGAGGAATCTGAGCAACCTAGTAAGACAACTGAAACAGATATTATATGGACACTGAGTTGGTGGAAACTAAGCAGAAGCAGGATTCAGAAACTGAAGCTAATAAGAAATCTGTTGTTGCAAAGGCAAATGAGGAATCAATGTCTATCGAGGATCTCTTACAACAGATTCCGGGTGATGCCTTGTTTCCATCTGTTCTTGCTATAGAACCAACAAGAATAAAATTTAGCAATGGCATCTCAATTCCAGGAGTTGCAGACGGAGACTTGTACAAGGCAAGTCTCCCTAAGATTGCTTTTGCTGATAAAGGGAAGGCGCCCCTTGTCGAGTCAGGCGTAGTTAAAGGGCATCCGGCCCAAGAGATGGTTCAATTAATTTTTGGCGATATTGAATTTCTTATCCAGTTGAGGGAACAAGTGATAGATGAAGTTTCTGCATTCTTTAATTCTTTCAGTCTTCGACGATTACCGGTTCTGAAATCTCTTCGAGATATTACTGTCAAAGAAGAGAAGTTTTAAATTTGGCTGAGACAGACTCCGTTCAGATTGCTCTTCAACAAAGACTGTATATAGTTGCTAAGTATAGAGAACTCTTGCTGCGGAAATTTTTGGGGTCACATAGAGCAAATTTCAGTTTTGGACAACCTTGGTCAGCAATGGCACTTCAAATTATCGATTTATTATCCATTGCTCATAATGCTGCTGTGAACGAGTTGCTGCTGCAGAAGCAAGCAGACGTGCTACAGTGGACAAGGCCGTGTTGCTCAATATTGTTTGAAGGTGTTTTTTATCGCGGATTTTACATCCCCAGAAATCATAAAACCATTTTTTCAACATGTTGGATTCGACTCTTGAGATTTATTGGAGGCTCTTGGATGGTGGAAGATGGATATGATAGATGGGTATACGATTGTGAGACCCCGGCTTCTCAGCTCTGGGAGAAATTGCCTGAACAAATTGAGTTAAACTCTCTGGCACCAATTTGCCTTTTCTTTGAGCCAGTTCAGCGTTTGAGTACTTTCAAACCGCCTGCTGTTAAATCTTGGGGTTGGCACAGAGTATGTACAGAAGTATTACAGTATTCGATGTTTGGGTGCTTGAAGCCAGTTAGCAGTTCTAATTTTTGTACAGATATCGTTGCGATTGGACCAGTTATGGGGGATGTCAGCATTCCACGAAGAGTTGTCGATTTTGTATCTTACCATATACAGATTATAGATTCAGTTCTTCCAGAACCCAGTGTACAGACGTCACCAATTGTAGATAGTGCATCAGTTCCTACAGATTATCTTACCATATACAGATTATAGATTCAGTTCTTCCAGAACCCAGTGTACAGACGTCACCAATTGTAGATAGTGCATCAGTTCCTACAGATTTTGCTAGCCTTTCTCCGAGAAATTCAGATATCTCCTTGCCTTCTCCGCATCAAAGTCCATCTACTGATACCTCCATGCATTTTGATACAGTAGACATTCCTTTGGGCACTGACACTGATGTTGAACAGACTCCTGTACTTTCTACTGTTTCTCCTGCTACGAATATCAATGAACAGTTTGCACAACTTCAGACTTATATTTCTGAGATTTCCATCAAGCAGCTGCGAACACAAAGCAAATTTGGTGATCTCCAGAATGCTATCTTTTCAACGATCGATACTCGCCAGAAATCTGCTGCCGAGGCTCTTATTGAACAAGACCAAACATATCGAGGCCTTATTAAAAATATTCGGCAGGTAGTTCAACTTGACACAGCTGCCTTATCGATTGAAATGCATGAAATTAAGAAGGCAGTTCGTGCTCAAAATGCTTTTGTAACGACTGATTTGGAAGATATTCGTAAGGAAATCAACGATCTCAAAGCTGAATTATCTAAGGAATTTGATGACAAATTGGCTGTTATTCGCAATGATCTACTGGAGTTCCGTGTGGAAACACAGGGACAATTAGCTTCCCTTAGTACTAATCTTGTTGAACTCATAGCCTTTGTCACTAAGGACCGTGATGACAAAAAGGGGGAAGTGAGTAGCAGCCATGGCCGAGGTCAGCCTCCTCCTGGAGGTGGTGGTGGTAGTGGTAGTGAGCCATCAAGAAAAAGAGGAAGCAGTGGATCTAGGCAGAAAAGTTGGAGATACTGGCTAAATGAATAGATCTGAATATGGAATGTTACGAGTTTCTATTTTTTCAGTTCTTGTACAAATCTTTTGTACTGTGCTTCTTATTGAATATATATAAGAAGACTTGGAGTAATTTTTTATTGTCTCTTTTAATTCAAATGCTGCTAAGTTTTGTCATCACCAAAGAGGGGGAAATTGTTAAGATAAAATTTATAAGTTTTGGTGATAACAAAATAAGACTGAAAAATAATATTAAGTATTCGCAGAAAACAAGAGTAGGGAACTCTTCAGATCTCGTGACGTCATGCTATTAAGTTGCAGTTTTTAAGTTTCGTGAGTTCTGAGTTAAGCGTTGAAATCTGAGTTGACATTTCGGGTTCGTTTTCTCTAATCAGAACTGAGCAGAGTTAAGTATTCAGAGATTCAGATTTTTGTTATCGGGTTGATGCTTTCGAATCTGATTTGGCTATTTGGATCAGTTGAGTATTCGGGTAAGTTAATTCAGATATCGGGACAGTTGTGCAGACTTGAGGTCATTCAAACTTTATTCAGAAGCTACAGTAAGAGATCTGTTGTTAGAGCAAAGTTTATTCAGACTTGATTCAGAGGCTTTAGTAACAGATTCCGTTATATTGACTAAGACGGTATAATTCAACGAGTATTTGTTGTGAGAGATTCAGATTTTTGTTATCGGGTTGATGCTTTCGAATCTGATTTGGCTATTTGGATCAGTTGAGTATTCGGGTAAGTTAATTCAGATATCGGGACAGTTGTGCAGACTTGAGGTCATTCAAACTTTATTCAGAAGCTACAGTAAGAGATCTGTTGTTAGAGCAAAGTTTATTCAGACTTGATTCAGAGGCTTTAGTAACAGATTCCGTTATATTGACTAAGACGGTATAATTCACGAGTATTTGTTGTGAACAGTATCAACTTAGTTACTTCAGATCTCATTATTTCAGAAGTGGTTACAGAATGCTCAGTGAATATCAGATCCGAGGACAATTCAGATGTGAGTACAGTACTTTTGCAGTTTCTCTAAGCATTCAGATATGACAAAATTGGTAGCATACTCAAGTGTGAGCTTTGATTCTCTTCAGAAGTTATCAAAGGATTATTTAAAGAGAATCAACGGTCAAAGTTTATATCGTATAATAGGCTGGAATTAAGGAGACAAGATCAGAGCTATTTTGGGTAAAATTGCACAGTGCGCAGAGTTCTTGATACGATGATTACCAGCTTTGGTATATAAGTCAATTTAGCCCTGACAAGCACAGTTTACCTTCTGCATGGTATTAATGGAGTATTAAATGCTATGACACGATGAAGATATGCAAAAGAGCTTATCTCTACTGGCTACATTTAATTACCTTTGAAGACAAAGAGTATAAAAGACTGAAGAATTCAAATGAAGAAGTCTTCTGCGTCTTCTGCTCCTCTACGCTATCAGTGTTTCAAAAAGCTCTCAATTACTCACTTGAACAATTCATTGCAAAAATATTCTAAGTCCAGTATTACAACTCGAAGAACAATCAAGTTTATCCTTCATAGTCTTAACCTTCGAGTTATCTTCTGGTTTACATTTGTAAACAGTTCTTGTTGATAAAAGAACCAGAAGATCTACAGTACTCAATAACATCGTATTTCATTGTAATATTTATCTTTGAGTCTGTAAAAGACTTGCTGTGTGAAGCAGTCTTGAAAATTGCATTGATTGTATTAAGCAGTCGTATCTGCTTGTAGTTGAAGTTGCTAGGAGTTCATCTTGGGCGAGGCTCGGTGACTTGGTGTAGACAGAAGCTATGTGCATCAAATTTCTTCTAGTGGAACCTTCCTACAAATGAAGAAGGGGAGACGTAGGATTTGATATCCGAACTTCCATAAACCTTGAAAATTGCATTGATTGTATTAAGCAGTCGTATCTGCTTGTAGTTGAAGTTGCTAGGAGTTCATCTTGGGCGAGGCTCGGTGACTTGGTGTAGACAGAAGCTATGTGCATCAAATTTCTTCTAGTGGAACCTTCCTACAAATGAAGAAGGGGAGACGTAGGATTTGATATCCGAACTTCCATAAACAAATTCTGAACCTTGCACTTTTACTTTACAGTATTGCACTTAAATTTTTACTGTTCACTGGTTGATCGACTTCTTTCCGCACATTTATTGTTAGTCGAGAAATCAGATTTCGAACTGAGATACCTCAGATCTGGTAACTCAGATCTGAGTTGAGCAAGGCAAATTATTTTTTAAAGGTTTCGAAAATTTAAAATACTAAGAGTTCATTCAACCCCCTTCTGAACTCTTAAGGCGGTTTTCGATCCATATTGATCCTATCATGGTTGTACAGATTAGTCCTTACTACTCAAATTTCATTGAGCTCTACATGATATGTGCCTCATTTTTACCGACTCAGTTGGGGTCATCAGGTGGCGGGATTGTGTGAGGTCCCAATGCATGTAGGAGTCGATGCTTCGTTGTCGAGGATCACTGCTCGCCCTTGTGCGTGGATATCCTATGCTATATGAGGAGATAATAGTGTGACAAATCTCTGGCCAGAGTACTAGATGTGATTTAGGTAAATGTGTTTACCCAGTAGCACATGCGATGTCACTGTATGATCTCCAAGATGTATGCATGAATATCAAATCTCTAGCGGCTCTCGATTTTACCAATGGTCGTTGATTCGATCGGGATATTTGAGCTGAAAGGATCGTACTGTATGGTAATCATGCCCGACTGGTTCTTGCAGGCACTATCAATGATACCTACGGAATCATGGGGCGATGTTGCTAGACGCTTTACCATGGTCCGATGGGTAGGTCCGAAAATGTATTTTCAGAGTCACAAAAGTTGTGAGCCCACGGCCAGTTGTATCCCTGAACCATTTAGGGTCACACAAGTACTGGTTTCTCAATTCTCGTACGAAAATTATACTCAATTTGTTGAGCATAGTAGGAGGAAGGATGGAAGTTCAACTTCCTAATATTAACTGGGGATGAAAATGTGATTTCCTAAAATTAGCTTGGACTAGTATGACTATACTTAAAGCTGATAAACTTCCATTTTGGATTAGGTGGTCTGAAAAATTATTTTCACATCATAATGTTCAGTTTTGTGAACTGCGTAGATCGATCCAATCTGATCGTCGATCGGGAGTATGATGAAGTCACAACGATGGACTTGAAACCAATGTTCCCTAGGCCTGGGTCAACCTGGTTTAAGCCCATGGAAAATCCATAAATAGGGGCCTTGGGGTATATTCATTTTACTCGCACCAAAAGTTGTATTGACAACTAACACTCCAAGTTGGGTTGAGAACCCTCTCCCCTTCAGTTATTTTTTTCCCTCCCTTTCTCCTCCTCGTATCCTTCCCGGCGCCACGCCATCACCGCCGCCGCCCACCGCCGTTGGAATTTTTTCCCACCGTCTCATCAGGGAGATTCCGTTCGCAGAACTTTGGCTGGCTTTCTAGTTCAAACCAGAGAAGGAATTGATATTCCGGTCGTGGACCGGATTGGATGGCTGGAACTATTCAACCGTTGAAGTACTATCTCCCTTTTGTGGAATAGTCAGAGCCAGGCGCCTAGTCGCCAACAAGGTAACTCTCTAAACATCCTATGCATGTTTAGATTCTTATTTAGTGTATTGACCATTCCCGGGCTTTCAAAACTTTAAAACTTTTGCTGCACCCTGGGAGTTGGATTCGGATGCGCCGCTGCACCAACAGTGGTATCAGAGCATAGGCTCGGATCTTTCAATACACCGTATCTGCCTAAATTGCGTCAAAATCTCATTTTTCAAAAAAAAAATTCGCGCCGCTGTGCAGCGACCGCAAGGCCACCGCGCAGCCGTCGCACGCACGTCGTGCCAGGCGCCGCGTGTATCTACAGCCCACCGCGTGCACCTGCTGCACGCACATTGCAACATGTATCACGTGTGCCGGTGCACGCCGTGCACACAAGTTGGTCGCTAACCGTGCGAGCACTTCGTGCATGTTGACCGTGCAGCAGGACGCCCCCCCCGAGCATGCACGTTGTGAGGACTAGAAATTGTAATTTAGTAATTTATTAGCTAATCAGATCTGGGCGAGGGTTAGCTAATGAGAACGTTAACCATCGGATTTTCAGATTTGGCGTAGAACAGATCAGATTTGGGTTGTTGGTCGCTATCGGGTTTGATCTGGTATCGCGTTTGATGGGTGCGTAGGGATTTGGTATCGAAGATATCAGATTTGAGGTGTACCGCTTAGACAAAAGTAAGTTATTAGAATTCACGTGTGAATGTTAGCGAGAATCAGATTTGACTAAGGGAATATAGAGCGAGAGGTAATGCGACGCCGTATCATGTTATTAGATTTGACGTTAGATGAGTTCGATTGATACGATGTCGTTTTGGTTGATAGTCAGATCTGGTGCTGCGAGAGTAAACAGATCTGGTTAGCGAAGAGAAGTCAAGCGTGATGGATCTGTGTAAACAGATCCTGATTAAGTTTTGAATTACACAAAACCTATTATTGTGTTACTAACATCTTTACATAGTACGCAGAAGTTATATTAGGAATCTGGATGAATGTGTCGAGAAGAAAAGAAAAGTCTGAATGAAGAGCCGTGCGTCGCATTTCCTATCGACAGAGAAATCTGGTTGTATTGAAGAAGGCAGAAACTGGAGAAGTGATTCAATATAGAGAATGTCGACAGAAGAGAGAAATCTGGCAGATTTCTCAAATAGAAGAAATCTGGAAGTGGTTGGATGTTATGTGAGATCTATTTTTACAAGAGTTGTTCTTACAAACTGAAGAAGAATGTTTGCTGCTAAACAGGAGGAGATCGAATCAATTTGAGGAAAAACCAGACCAGAAGTTGTGTACAGAAAATTAACAGAATAGCAGCACGTTGATGTGTAGACAAGAAGAAGATCGAACAGACAGTAGCTGTTGAAGAAAATCCAGACGCAAGAAGATTATTTCCAGACGCGTCTGGATTGAAGATTAATCCAGTAGCAAGAAGCAGAGTGTCCAGACGTAAAGGATATAAACCAGATTTTGAGTTGCAAAGAAGAAGGAACCAGACGCAGCAGTAGCTAAAAGAATCCAGATGTTGCATTATATCAGTCGACTGGATTGAAGAAGATTAAATAAACCAGACGTGGTGCTTTTCATTAACCAGACTTTGCATTGCATAAACCAGACGTGGTGCTTTGCATAAACCAGACGCTGCATTATACCAGTCGACTGGATTGAAGAAGATTACATAAATCAGACGTGGTGCTTTGCATAAACCAGACGCTGCATTATACCAGTCGACTGGATTGAAGAAGATTAAAACCAGACGTTGGATACAAAAGTGAACCAGACGCTGCACAGAAGGAAGTTAATTAGAAGTTGCAATTGCACAGAAGAAAACCAGCCGTTGTAAAGAAAACAGAATTAGACGTTGCAATGGAATAAAACCAGACGCAAAGCATTGAACAAGAATATCCAGACGTAGCAGACATTAAAAAGAAGAGATGAAGTCTGGCAGACAAGAGTTAGAAGAAGAAGATGATATGAAGTCTGGAAGAGATTTGAAGAAGAGAAGGCAGAAACTGAAAAGTTTGATTAAATACAGAGGATGTCGACAGAAGGAAAAAATCTGGAAGACGCGAAGAAACAGGAATCTGTTAAGACAAACAGGAGAAGTCTGGATTTGAGCATGAGAAGAAATAGAAATCTGTATCGCCTAAAATAAAGAAATCTGAAAGAGAAGTGTTGCACAGAATTAAACCAGACAGTTGTGATGGATATTAAACAGACACTGTGCAAAGATAAATATAAATCAGACGGTGCAAAGAATGATTGATCCAGACGGTGCAAAGATTAATCAAACCAGGCGCAGAAAATAAACATGAACCAGCTGTTGCAAATATTTGATCACGATCAGTCGTTGCGCATCAAAGAAGATAAAACAGCTGTTGGAATTTAGTTGTGGGAGCAACCAGCTGCTGGAACGAAAAAGGCAAAATCACAAGTTGACAAAAAGCCTGCAAAAGGAAAAGGACACAAAGACAATCCATGTCGGTACTTTACAAGACATATTTTGAACGGGAAGAAAAGTGTGTCAAACGGAAAGAAATTCAAACAGCCATATATACAAGAAGCACTGTTGAAGAAGGGGGATTTTGACAGATTAATTAACACAGTGCAAAACACAGAGGGAAGAAAATTGGAGACGAAGCAGTAGACCGCCATTAGAGAGGAGAGCATAACTAGTGTCTACTGCTGAGTCTCAATCAGCTATTGAAGAGCATTTTCCTAGTGTGTGAGATTTATTCATTTGAGAGTTGAGAGATACACTGTAAAATCTCACACACACAGATTTACTCTCATATTTTGAGAGATGTGCATAATTGTTTAGCGAGTGAATCACAAACCAAAATCAGATCCCGTCCAAGCACGACGACGTTAAACTCTGTGTTTTTAGCATTTCTCACATAGGCGTAAAACAAGTGAGTGACAGCCGAGGGCTGGTGGAGCCTAGGAGTTCTCGCAGCTGCTGGTTGCGGGATCGGGTCTGTACATGATGTGTAGATCAAATCTTCTAGTGGAACCTTCCGAGGAGGAAGAAGGGAAGACGTAGGACATTGATGTCTGAACTTCCACAAACAAATAACATGTGTATTGTATTCTTTATTATTTACAGTTCTGCATACGCACTTTAATCTTAACATTGCATAACACTCAAGGAAAGACACAAGCACAGTAACAGATTTAAATCTGTTTGCTTTAAGTTTTAAAATTAGGATTCAGTTCTGGTGTTTTCCGCATGTTTTTATTACATACCAGATCTGTCTCCGGTGCTCTATTTTAATGTTCAAGAACCAGAGGTATTGCACCTCCTCATAGTAGCAGCGCAAAAGTTTTTAATTTTGACAGTAGCGCTTGCTATCTCTTTAAATCAGTCCTAACAAGTGGTATCAGAGTGGGTTGTTCTTGAACGAGCACTTATTTTAAAACGCATGTGCTATGTTTTTAATGTTTTAAATGTTTTTGAGAAGCTTATATTATGAAGGCCAGATGAAAATGATTTGTTTTATATATAGAACTGGTTTTCTCTTGATGAACTGTCACGGAATGCGCGAGTTCAGTGCGGATGCCAATATCCTATTTCGGTTGGGCTATAAGTTCACCTGGAGCGAGGCTCGGTGACAAGCACATGGGACGAAATAGGATAAAATCCGAGCTTTAATTGTCACATTTTCTTTCTGGTTCTTCATATGTGAGTGACTCAGTAGCACATTTGTTTATTTGAAACAATATTTAAACTTCTCTGATAAGTTTTCAAACTTTATGTTATGCGGAATTTCAGCTGGTGCTTCATTTTGTTAAATGATTTGGGCTTATATTATAAAAGATAGGGAGAGCTTTTATTAATCTCTCGTCTGCATATTATAAGCTAAAGCAGAAGCACACTTTCAGCCTTTTCAAAATCATATCGTTCATATATACGGTTCTTCCCAAAATCTGTTTTGATTTTCAAAATCAAAATTCCTGCTGTCACGTTGTTTTTGTTGTGACAGTGTAGGGAGAGATTTCATTTGAAATTCTGGGAAAACCAGATTTCTACCCTTTTTGATTCCCACAAAAAGGGAGAGAATTGTTAGATTATGCATTTATTATTTGAGGTTTTGTGTAAATCAAAAAGGGAGAGATTGATGGATCTGTGTAAATAGATCCTGATTAAGTTTTGAATTACACAAAACCTATTATTGTGTTACTAACATCTTTACGTAGTGCGCAGAAGTTATATTAGGAATCTGGATGAATGTGTCGAGAAGAAAAGAAAAGTCTGAATGAAGAGCCGTGCGTCGCATTGCCTATCGACAGAGAAATCTGGTTGTATTGAAGAAGGCAGAAACTGGAGAAGTGATTCAATATAGAGAATGTCGACAGAAGAGAGAAATCTGGAAGATTTCTCAAATAGAAAAAATCTGGAAGTGGTTGGATGTTATGTGAGATCTATTTTTACAAGAGTTGTTCTTACAAACAAAAGAAGAATGTTTGCTGCTAAACAGGAGGAGATCGAATCAATTTGAGGAAAAACCAGACCAGAAGTTGTGTACAGAAAATTAACAGAATAGAAGCATGTTGATGTGTAGACAAGAAGAAAATCGAACAGACAGTACCTGTTGAAGAAAATCCAGACGCAAGAAGATTAATTCCAGATGCGTCTGGATTGAAGATTAATCCAGTAGCAAGAAGCAGAGTGTCCAGACGTGAAGGATATAAACCAGATTTTGAGTTGCAAAGAAGAAGGAACCAGACGCAGCAGTAGCTAAAAGAATCCAGACGCTGCATTATACCAGTCGACTTGATTGAAGAAGATTACATAAACCAGATGTGGTGCTTTGAATTAACCAGACTTTTCATTGCATAAACCAGACGTAGTGCTTTGCATAAACCAGACGCTGCATTATACCAATCGACTGGATTGAAGAAGATTACATAAATCAGACGTGGTGCTTTGCATAAACCAGACGCTGCATTATACCAGTCGACTGGATTGAAGAAGATTAAAACCAGACGTTGGCTACAAAAGTGAACCAGACGCTGCACAGAAGGGAGTTAATTAGAAGTTGCAATTGCACAGAAGAAAACCAGCCGTTGTAAAGAAAACAGAATTAGACGTTGCAATGGAATAAAACCAGACGCAAAGCATTGAACAAGAATATCCAGACGTAGAAGACATTAAAAAGAAGAGATGAAGTCTGGCAGACAAGAGTTAGAAGAAGAAGATGATATGAAGTCTGGAAGAGATTTGAAGAAGAGAAGGCAGAAACTGAAAAGTTTGATTAAATACAGAGGATGTCGACAAAAGGCAAAAATCTGGAAGACGCGAAGAAATAGGAATCTGTTAAGACAAACAGGAGAATTCTGGATTTGAGCATGAGAAGAAATAGAAATCTGTATCGCCTAAAATAAAGAAATCTGAAAGAGAAGTGTTGCACAGAATTAAACCAGACAGTTGTGATGGAGATTAAACAGACACTGTGCAAAGATAAATATAAATCAGACGGTGCAAAGAATGATTGATCCAGACGGTGCAAAGATTAATCAAACCAGGCGTAGAAAATAAACATGAACCAGCTGTTGCAAATATTTGATCACGATCAGCCGTTGCGCATCAAAGAAGATAAAACAGCTGTTGGAATTTAGTTGTGGGAGCAACCAGCTGCTGGAACAAAAAAGGCAAAATCACAAGATGACAAAAAGCCTGCAAAAGGAAAAAGAACACAAGGACAATCCATGTCGGTACTTTACAAGACATATTTTGAACGGGAAGAAAAGTGTGTCAAATGGAAAGAAATTCAAACAGCCATATATACAAGAAGCACTGTTGAAGAAGGGGGATTTTGACAGATTAATTAACACAGTGCAAAACACAGAGGGAAGAAAATTGGAGACGAAGCAGTAGACCGCCATTAGAGAGGAGAGCATAACGAGGGTCTACTGCTGAGTCTCAATCAGCTATTGAAGAGCATTTTCCCAGCGTGTGAGATTTATTCATTTGAGAGTTGAGCGATACACTGTAAAATCTCACACACACAGATTAACTCGCATATTTTGAGAGATGTGCGTAATTGTTTAGCGAGTGAATCACAAACCAAAATCAGATCCCGTCCAAGCACGACGACGTTAAACTCTGTGTTTGTATCCTTTCTCACATAGGCGTAAAACAAGTGAGTGACAGCCGAGGGCTGGTGGAGTCTAGGAGTTCTCGCAGCTGCTGGTTGCGTGATCGGGTCTGTACACGATGTGTAGATCAAATCTTCTAGTGGAACCTTCCGAGGAGGAAGAAGG
>KQ994493.1:666736-689639 GCA_001598015.1 Dorcoceras hygrometricum
AATCAGATCCCGTCCAAGCACGACGACGTTAAACTCTGTGTTTGTATCCTTTCTCACATAGGCGTAAAACAAGTGAGTGACAGCCGAGGGCTGGTGGAGTCTAGGAGTTCTCGCAGCTGCTGGTTGCGTGATCGGGTCTGTACACGATGTGTAGATCAAATCTTCTAGTGGAACCTTCCGAGGAGGAAGAAGGAGAGACGTAGGACATTGATGTCCGAACTTCCATAAACAAATAAGCTGTGTATTGTATTTCTTATTTACAGTTCCGCATACGCAATTACTTTAGCACGCACGCATACATTATTGCACATACAGTAAGTCGAACAGATTTCTGTTTACAGAAATCTGTTTGCATCGTGTTTTAAAATTAAGATTCAGTTCTGGTGTTTTCAGCATGTTTTATTACATACCAGATCTGTCTCAGGTGCTCTGTTTTAATGTTCAAGAACCAGAGGTATTGCACCTCTTTTTAGCAGCGCAAAATTTTTAATTTTTCACAGTAGCGCTTGCTAACATTAAATTTCCTGATTTTCGGACCCAACAAAGCGTTATTCAACGTGTCAGGCCTCGTGCTCTCAACAGAGTAAATCACATAAACACAAGCGGAAGCAACTAAAAAGCGGGTACATTTTTTTTTTCTTTTGGCCTGAGTGTTTAAAATGATATAATTTAAAATACAACGATACTCAAAATATATATCCCAGTTTAACAAAACCAACCAAACAAAGGCTACAAAAAACAATACTACAGCACAGAAAATGGTATCCCCTGGCTGTCAGCCAGTCCTAATAGCCTAAGCATCACCCCGGGACTTCCCACCCGTGGTGATACCAGTGCACATAAATAATATACATAACTGGGACACTCTAACCACCTCCTGGGGCACCTCCAGCTTGATTAAACCCACGACCATCTGCAAAACCTGGATTCCCTGAAAACAACACAGGCAACAAAACAACCAAGCCCCAGAGGGACATGGGGTCAAACCCCAGTACGGAGAGCAACTATAAAACAGCAGTAAACAGCAAGAATAAAATGCAGATGCTATGCATGAGACCAGGGAGAACAGCCGAAGGCTACAACCAAGGAAGGGAGCCAAAGAACTCAATGCACAGTTCAACGGAATCTGCAACAGATATGTGTGGCCATGGTGAGTGCAGAACGCGTGGGAGCTACCCACTCGGCCCTACTCGCCCACCAATACCAGATGCATCAATAGCTCAACCTGCTGTTGCCCAACCTATGAACTGTGGTAGTTAGCCACTCGGCGCATAGGGGCTAACAAATCCCAGCAGGGAGATGAGAGTGCGGAATCATCGCTCGCCCTTGCATCCTGGTAAGAAACAGAGCAACAACAACGAAACAATGGCTGCAATAGCTGAAATGGAATGCCAATGCGTGTATGCACAATTATAACAACCAGCATATAACATATGCACAATAATTATACACGACAGCGAGCAACTAACAACCAGCACACGACACTTCCACAGAATAGCAATCTCACAATTTATCCAAGCCATAACCTCGCTGTAATACAAGCTCCAAATCCGTACCTTAATTCTGTGCACAATTACCACAACAAGAGTCCCGAGAAATCTGATACGCAACCTGCTGAACACACAGCGCACAAAACATAAATTCTACGGAACATAGGCACAGAACTCACGGTTGGAAGTCATACACTACAACCATCTATTACTCTACCATTCTACTCAATCAGGAAGCTCATAACAAAGCTCTAAGGTAAGATCTTATCGCTAATTCGAAAGGCTACCTGAATAGCAAACACATGGCCGAATTAAACAACTTCGCGATCTTACTTCCAGCTAACAACAGCCTCCGAGAATGGTATAGAATGAAAGAGCTTCATGAAAGGAATCCAGCGCTACCTCAAACATACCAAACGGTGACCGGAAACGACGGGAATTGCCGAAGAAATGCTACGATGAACAGTGTTCTAGGGTTCGAAACAACGAACAACAATAGGGAGAATATATTGCTAAGTATAGAAACTGATATCTAGCCGAAGATCAAGTCTCACAATATATATATATAAGCTTCTCACCAGCTGACAGCAGCAAGAACAACTCCACCGACAAAACCAGTCGACAATACAAAGAGACCAACCAGCAGGCATTGCTGTTGACACAATCAGCTTTCGCAAAACAAATCAACAGCTGAATCTCACAAATAACGCTAAACAAAACGGTGTCGCATCAACTTAACCAAACGACTTCGCATAGAACACGTCACCATATCTGTCGACAGCTGATCATCTAAACCAGCAGCTGGATGAACCAGTCGACAATACAAAGAGACCAACCAGCAGGCATTGCTGTTGACACAATCAGCTTTCGCAAAACAAATCAACAGCTGAATCTCACAAATAACGCTAAACAAAACGGTGTCGCATCAACTTAACCAAACGACTTCGCATAGAACACGTCACCATATCTGTCGACAGCTGATCATCTAAACCAGCAGCTGGATGAAATAGCGCATCAGATCTCTTAACAGTAAACGTATAATGCAACTACCAGCTGATACCCAAAACGCTGCGTTTCAACTAAATAAAACGGCGTCGCATAACCCAACAGCTGATCGCTACTAAAGGCAAACACATCAACTGATGAATTCCCAAAACGATGTAGTTTCAATCCTCAAATAGAAACACGCTAACAAAACTAACAGTTGGTTCCTGTTTACCAAAACGTCGTCGCTTTAGGGTCCTTAGCGCAGTCTGCTGATCTTACAACTAAAATTCCAGCTGCTGACAGACTTCACCAAATACTAATACGACGGCGTATTGATCTCTTGCGACAACTGATACCAGCTTTCACCACAAAATCCCGATTTCTAACACAACAACAAAATTACGGGAATTTTCTAGAATTGCTCTAAAACAGATTAATACAACAACTAATCTTTATTACCATTCAGGTCTCACATTTCTCCCCCACTTAAAGGATTTCTTCCTCGAAATCAAACAACAATTCCAGAATTACAATACAGCACAGAGAGCCAAAACAGAAAATCGCCCAACACAAGGCCAATAGTTCAAGATAACTGAGCAAACAATTAACAGCAACTAGGGAAAATAACAACCAGAAGCTACTAACTACTGGAAATTTAGCACCACAGCTATTCAAACAGATGCGGCCACTCGCGCTGCATCTTTTCTTCCAGCTCCCAAGTAGCTTCTTCCCTATCATGTTTGCTCCATTGCACAATTACCAACGGAATGGTCTAATTCCTCAACAGTTTCTCTTTTCTGTCTAGGATCTACAAGGGGTATTCCAAGTAGCTCAACGTCTGATCTAGCTCGACCTCGTCAGTTCTAAGAACATGAGACGGATCTGGCTCATACTTTCTCAACATGGAGACATGAAAGACATCATGTAGAGAATATAATTCCGGAGGAAGAAATCCTTTAATTCAAATTCCAGCTGATACCCAAAACGCTATGTGCTCCCAATTCCATTGGAGCACTTCCAAACTCTGCAACAGACCACCAGGTCTCATCCTTTCGGCCTTAACCATCTGACAGTTCAAACAACGAGCGACAAAGTCTGGGGCAGTTTAAAAAATCCTTGGCGATCCTAGGCAGCTTTCATCCGTTGTCGAATCAGATCCACATGATCCTTCATTTGCTGCACAAAGTCTGGGGCAGATAGCTGTTTCTCCCCTACTTCTTCCCAACATACCGGCGATCTGCACTTCCTGCCATACAAAGCCTCAAATGGCGCCATGCCAATTGTCACCTGATAGCTGTTATTGTAGGAAAACTCTACTAAAGACAACGCGTCTTGCCAGCTACCTCCAAAATCCATCACAACAGCTCGTAACATATCCTCCAACGTCTGGATAGTTCGCTCAGATTGGCCATCTGTCTGAGGGTGATACGCTGTACTCATAGCCAATCTGGTACCTAGAGCTGCTTGCAAACTCTTCCAAAACCTGGAAGTAAACCTTGGATCTCGGTCGGAAACGATCGAAATAGGCACACCGTGCAGTCTAACCACGAAATCCACGTACAGTTTCGCCATTTTCTTCAGAGAAAAGGTCATACCATAGGGAATAAAATGTGCAGACTTCGACAACAGGTTGATAACCATCCAAATAGCATCGCACCCTCTGCTGGAACGAGGCAGATGCGTCACGAAATCCATAGCTATGTGCTCCCAATTCCATTGGAGCACTTCCAAACTCTGCAACAGACCACCAGGTCTCATCCTTTCGGCCTTAACCATCTGACAGTTCAAACAACGAGCGACAAATCCAGCAACGTCACTCTTCAGTCCAGCCCACCAAAAGTGCGGCTTTAACGCATGGTACATCTTCCGTGCACCAGGATGAACACTATGTCTGCTGCAATGCGCTTCCCGAAGGATCTCCTCCTTCAAATCAATGAGGTTAGGCACAACCAGCCTGCCACAAAACCTCAAGCAACCATCAAAAGAAACGGAATAATCTTCAAGTTCTCCAGCCCTGACCTTTAACTTCAATTCATGGATGGAAGGATCAGTCATTTGAGCTGCTCGAATAGTCAAAACAATTTGCGACTCTACGTGGAAAGAAGAAACCACAACATAATCTTCAGCCGGGCAAAATCTCCAACCGGTAGTATTAAGATGCTCCTGATCCTTAGAGATATACAAAAAAGCAAGCATCTCACTAGCCTTCCTGCTCAAAGCATCGGCCACTACATTCGACTTCCCAGGCTGATACTTAATCTCACAATCAAAGTCCTTCAGCAACTCCATCCAACGACGCTGTCTCATATTCAAATCGGGCTGTGAAAACAGATACTGCAAACTTTTGTGGTCTGAGTACACCACAAATTTCTCGTCATACAGGTAATGACGCCAGATCTTCAGCGCAAAAACCACCGCTGCAAGATCCAAATCATGGACTGGATAACGAGTCTCATGCGGTTTCAACTACCGTGAGGCATACGCAATGACTCGACCATTCTGCATCAAAAAACATCCCAATCCATTGAGCGAAGCGTCAGAACAAACAACAAAACCACCTGATCCGGACGGCAGAGCCAACACTGGTGCAGTAATCAGTTTCTCCTTGAGCAATTGAAACGCATTCTCACATTGCTCAGTCCACACAAAACTCTTGTCCTTCTGAGTCAATTGAGTCATCGGCTTTGCTATACTAGAAAATCCTTCAATGAAACGACGATAATAGCCAGCCAGACCCAAGAAACTACGAATCTCGGATACATTCCTGGGACGCTCCCAGTTCAGAACAGCATCAACATTACTGGGATCCATGGAAATCCCCTCGGTTGAAATAACATGACCCAAGAAAACGACGCGATCCCGCCAAAACTCGCATTTAGAGTATTTAGCATACAGCTGCTGGTCTCTCAACGTTTGAAGGACAATTCGCAAATGATCCTTATGCTCCAAATGAGTCTTAGAATATACCAAGATGTCGTCAATGAACACTATCACAAACTGATCTATGAACTCTCTGAAGACCCGGTTCATTAGATCCATAAAGACTTCAGGCACGTTGGTCAACCCAAACGGCATAACCAAGAACTCAAAGTGTCCGTACCTTGTACGAAAAGCAGTCTTTGCGACATCTTGATCTCTTACCCTCAGTTGTGGTACCCTGAACGCAAGTCAATCTTCGAATACACCGCAGAACCTTGCAACTGATCAAACAGATCATCGATCCTGGGTAAAGGGCACTTGTTCTTGACAGTCGCTTTATTCAACTGGCGGAAATCAATGCACATCCGCATTGAGCCATCATTCTTCTTCACAAACAAAATGGGCGTTCCCCATGGCGACATGCTAGGTCGGATGAAACCTTTATCCAGCAAATCGTCCAACTGCACCTTGAGTTCTCTCAACTCCGCAGGCGCCAAACGATACGAGGCACGAGAAATTGGAGCTGTGCCAGGCACCAGCTCTATGCTGAAGTCAATCTCCCTCCTCGGAGGAAAACCAGGAATCTCCTTAGGAAACACATCGGGAAAATGTCGCATCACGGGAACGTCACTGAGCTGCACACGGGAAGAAGAAGACGCATCCAAAGCGTAGATCATGAAACCATCATTCCCTAAGAACAACAGACTGAACATCTCCATTGCTGAAACTAACGGGATCTTCGATCGAGAATCCTGTCCATAGAAGTCCCACTTCTCGCCAGACAGAGGCATAAAACGAACAATCCCATGGAAACAATCCACGGAGGCCCTATAGTTGGACAACACATCCATCCCAACAATACAATCGAAATCCCAAAACATCAGACGAAGAAAATTCACCACCAACACATGCTCACCGAACCGTAACACGCCATCTAACAAAACCTCCTGGGAAAACAGGCTCACACCGCCAGGGGTAGAAACAGAAACAGCATCGTGCAAAGGAATGGTACACAGACCATGCTCAATAATAAACGAATCAGAGATAAAAGAATGCGATGCACCGGTGTCAAACAACACACGCGCAGGAAAATCGAAAACAAGACAAGTACCTGCGATCACCATGCTCGGTGTCTCCTTCGCATGCTCTCTAGTAATGGCGTTCACCTGAGCATGTTGAGGTCCAGAATAGAACGGCTGAGACGACTGTCCGAATCGTGACGGACCAGGCTGCTGGAACGGCCTGAACTGAGTCTCACCAATCTTGGGCTGTTGAAACTGAGGGGAACGACCCCTAGACTGTCTCCACGACCCTGAGACGGGGCTGCGGCCTGCTGCGATCCAGATGACGGACACACCCTAGCGAAATTCCCAAACTGACCACAGATATGGAAAGAGCCCTGAACACCGACACACTGGGTCGAAGGATGCTTGCCACCACAAAAACCACAAAACTCAGCCCGAGAACCACTGCTACTCGAGCTACCTGAACGAGAAGAGCCCGAACCAGACTTCTTCTTGAACTGTTGACCGCGGGTCGGAATCTCTGACGGCCAGACTGCTGTGCCACCTGCGGCTGCTGCTGCTGCTGGGGCTGATGGGCTGACTGGGAGGACTGTGAAGACTGCGCCCCCTGACCAACAGGACGACCACCCTGCACTACCTGCTGCCTACGAGCACGACGACTCCTCAAACCCTCCTCAATATCAATAGCATTATCAACTGCTTCAGCATAAGTCTTGGGTTTGCTTGTCAGCACCATCTGATACAGTTCCTCATTCAAACCCTCTAAGAATCTGGTCCTCTTGGCCCACTCCCGGCCAGAAACATGAGGGACGTACGCCAACAAAGAAGAAAACATCCTAGCATACTCCCGAACAGACATCGTGCCCTGCTCCAAGTGATCAAACTCCCGCTCACGGGCATTCACATAAGACTCAGGAACATACTCCTGCCTAAAAGTCTCGCAAAAGCTGTCCCAAGTAATCCCAACGCCAGTCTCCAACAAAGTACTAGAAGCACCCGCCACCAGCGCTCTGCACCCTTCCTAAGCTGGAGGGTCACCAAACTCAACCGAAGCTAGTTGTCATACTGGACACGATCAAAAAGGCCAGTGGTGTTTTGAAGCCACGAATCTGCATCCTCTCTCGACTCGTTGCCATTAAAGACCTGAGGATTCATCCTCTGAAACCTCGCTATTACAACATCCATTCTCTCCACAGGGGTATTCAAGTCACCAACTTCCTCCTCCTCATCATGCCTACTACGAGTACGACTAGGAGCACTACGTCGATCCTCGTTATATCCTGCCGATTCCTCAAACTGCCCCTACTCTACCACGACGTCTAGGCGGCATCTACGAATACACTCAACAGGGTAAGGCAACAGAGAACAGATACAGCATAGATATCACAACAATAAGCAGCACGTAATCACATAGGTCAAGCACATGCAACACACGACACTGTGCCTAGACTCAAGTGTGATCAAAGAAATCGAGCTTATCCCAGCTTAAGCTCTGATACCAAAAATGTCAGGCCTCGTGCTCTCAACAGAGTAAAATCACATAAACACAAGCGGAAGCAACTAAAAAGCGGGTAAAATTATTGTTTTTTGCTTTTGGCCTGACTGTTTAAAACGATATAATTTAAAATACAACGATACTCAAAATATATATCCCAGTTTAACAAAACCAACCAAAAAAAGGCTACAACAAACAATACGACAGCACAGAAAATGGTATCCCCTGGCTGTCAGCCAGTCCTAATAGCCTAAGAATCACCCCGGGACTTCCCACCCGTGGTGATACCTGTTCACATAAATAATATACATAACTGGGACACTCTAACCACCTCCTGGGGCACCTCCAGCTGGATTAAACCCACGACCAGCTGCAAAACCTGGATTCCCTGAAAACAACACAAGCAACAAAACAACCAAGCCCCAGAGGGACGTGGGGTCAAACCCGAGAGCAACTATACCTGGATTCCCTGAAAACAACACAAGCAACAAAACAACCAAGCCCCAGAGGGACAGGGGTCAAACCCGAGAGCAACTATAAAACAGCAGTAAACAGCAAGAATAAAATGCAGATGCTATGCATGAGACCAAGGAGAACAGCCGAAGGCTACAACCAAGGAAGGGAGCCAAAGAACTCAATGCACAGCTCAACGGAATCTGCAACAGATATGTGTGGCCACGGTGAGTGCAGAACGCGTGGGAGCTACCCACTCGGCCCTACTCTCCCACAAATAGCAGATGCATCAATAGCTCAACCTGCCGTTGCCCAACCTATGAACTGTGGTAGTTAGCCACTCGGCGCATAGGGGCTAACAAACCCAGCAGGGAGATGAGAGTGGGGAATCACCGCTCGCCCTTGCATCCTGGTAAGAAACAGAGCAACAACAACGAAACAATGGCTGCAATAGCTGAAATGGAATTCCAATGCGTGTATGCACAATTATAACAACCAGCATATAACATATGCACAATAATCATACACGACAGCGAGCAACTAACAACCAGCACATGACACTTCCACAGAATAGAAATCTCACAATTTATCCAAGCCATAACCTCGCTGTAATACAAGCTCCAAATCCGTACCTTAATTCTGTGCACAATTACCACAACAAGAGTCCCGAGAAATCTGATACGCAACCTGTTGAACACACAGCGGACAAAACATAAATTCTACGGAACATAGACACAGAACTCACGGTTGGAAGTCATACACTACAACCAGCTATTACTCTACCATTCTACTCAATCAGGAAGCTCATAACAAAGCTCTAAGGTAAGATCTTATCGCTAATTCGAAAGGCTACCTGAATAGCGAACACACAGCCGAAGTAAACAACTTCGTGATCTTACTTCCAGCTAAAAACAGCCTCTGAGAACGGTATAGAATGAAAGAGCTTCACGAAAGGAATCCAGCGCTACCTCAAACGTACCAAACGGTGACCAAAAACGACGGGAATTGCCGGAGAAATGCTACAATGAACAGTGTTCTAGGGTTCGAAGCAACGAACAACAATCGGGAGAATATATTGCTAAGTATAGAAACTGATATCTAGCCGAAGATCAAGTCTCCCAATATATATATAAGCTTCTCACCAGCTGACAGCAGCAAGAACAACTCCACCGACAAAACCAGTCGACAATACAAAGAGACCAACCAGCAGGCATTGCTGTTGACACAATCAGCTTTCGCAAAAAAAATCAACAGCTAAATCTCACAAACAACGCTAAACAAAACGGTGTCGCATCAACTTAACCAAACGACAACGCATAGAACACGTCACCATATATGTCGACAACTGATCATCTAAACCAGCAGCTGGATGAAATAGCGCATCAGATCTCTTAACAGTAAACGTATAACGCAACTACCAGCTGATACCCAAAACGCTGCGTTTCAACTAAATAAAACGGCGTCGCATAACCCAACAGCTGATCGCTACTACTGATCTTACAACTAAAATGCCAGCTGCTGACAGACTTCACCAAATACTAATACGACGGCGTATTGATCTCTTGCGACAACTGATACCAGCTTTCACCACAAAATCCCGATTTCTAACACAACACCAAAATTATTGGAATTTTCCAGAATTGCTCTAAACAGATTAATCCAACAACTAATCTTAATTACCATTCAGGTCTCACACAACGGTACTGTGTGGACCAGTCCGATTCGTGAGTTTGGAGTAGATCGGTGTGGTTCAGAGTTGTTCAGATCTGGATGAGAGTTAGCGGGTCTGATTGAGTGAGATCTGTTTCAGATTTGGAGGCAGCGTGACGTCGTTTAGCGTTAGTGAGCGGGAACCCCTATGTTACGTCGTTTTGATTAGTAGAGCAATGTCGTTTGATGGTTGTGCGCTAGTATAGTGTAGCGAAGTCAGATCTGAGATGGCAGAGCCAGATTTGAGTAGCGTTAAGATCTGAATTTTTTGGTGATTGACTTTCGCTGTAGCTTTGACCTGGAAGATTTAAATATAAGTGCCGATCAACACTTAGTCATTTTTCGAGCCCGATATTTTCTTATCTGCTTCCCAGAGAACCCTCGATTAACACTATTCACCCAAACCTTATTTCTCCGATTTGACGTTGATTTACGCCGTCGTTTGGAGCAAGATTGGTGTCGCTGAGATCGTCTCCTCAAGATCCTTCGATTGTTAACAGTTTGGGGACTTGAATCGATGAGTTGAGGAAGCGCGAAGTAGTTGCAGAGTTTGGAGATCTTCGTGACTGTTGACCAGTGTTTCTTCTGTTCTCTAACAGCTCTGAGTAAGTGATTTCTTACCGATTAAGCTCGGATTTGAACTGGTTGGTCTTGAGTAGAGTAGTTGAGGCTGGTCTGAGTTCTCAACCATAGGTAGTTAGTTGAATAAGCTTAGATATGAGTTGATTTGCTAGCTGTTTTGACAGATTTAAGCTTCTGTTCGCCGTGATATAGAAAGGCAGCAGATTTGAGCAGGCTGTAGTGCTCTGTCTTCTTCAGATCTGTCGAGGTAGATTCTGTACTGAGGATTGAGGTACGGATTTGAGCTTATTTAAACATCTGTAGCATAAGCATGTTTTATGTCATGAGCTGAATGCTGTGAATGAGTGATTACGTGAACAGATTTTACTTGGCCGTTATGTGAATTATCTATTCTGTTTATGTTGATATTATGTATGCTTGTGATCTGATATTAACTGGCATTCACGCATACATCTTGAGCCTAAATATTTGATTGATGACCCGAGTCGAGCTAGCGTTGTGATCGGCCGGCTGAGTTGTCGCGCCTGAAAGGTCCAATGCTATCATCGGGGTGGTGTCCGGCTGAGTTGTCGCGCCTGAAGACCACTGAGCTGTGATGGTCGACGGACCTGAAGATCACGGACCGATGATTTCCACCGACTAATTGGTTGTGCGTGGTTTTTGAGGCTCAATTGAGAATTGCCAACTGAGTTATTGGCCTAGATGACCGATATTCTTTGATAACCTCATGCATCTCATAACATTGAAATATAGCATGTTTATGAACTGCTGTTTTATGAGTGCTCTTCATACTGAGGTTTGACCTCTTTTCTTTTCCCTGTTTTGGGCTGCTCTGGTCTGTGTTGGCCCTTGCAGGATCTTCAGGTAACCAGGCTGGATAGAGTGGAGCTTCAGCTGGTCGATCCCCATTTTGATTTTGAGTCCCAGTTATATTTATGTATTGATATATTGAGCCAGGGGATGTCCTGTGCCTTTATTTGAATTGGGGATTGGTTGTTGATTTATTGCATGTCGATGTTATGTGTTATTGTTTGGATTTTGAGATTAAATCCTTACTTTGAGTATGAACTTATTTTGAATGGTATTTTGGTTCAGGCCCCAAATTCGAAAATTTTTAGCCCATCTTTTTGTTGCTTCCGCATAATTGAGTAATTAATTTGTGATTAGCGCACCGGGCCTGACACACGTTGCGGCGTATTTTGATTCCTAGGGATTATCCGGGCCTGTCCCGGACGGCCCGACTGGTTTTTTGGGCTGATACTTACTATCGGGTTTTTTGGTTGGACCAAAATTTTTTTTGAAAAATTTTGAGATATTGGATCTAAAAATTTTTTAAGCCCAAAATTATTTGATGCAATTAAATAACAAAATATGATTTTATTTATAAAATATGATTTTATATTTAAAATATGATTTTGTTGGATAAAATCATATTTGATTTGATTACTTTACTTGTGTCAATTAAATTAGATTAATTGAATAAATAATTTTTGTTTGAAATGATCGAGAGCCATGCCCAATGTGTTAGGTGTATGCCAAATTTTACATTTCTTGGTTTTAATATTGTACAAATCATATAAAAGTGGGCCTGGTTTATGGCCCGTTTCCACCCCTTTAAATGTATCCCTATTTGTCATGTATATTTAAATGTAAATATTAGACTTGGTGGGAGATATTGTTGAATATGGTGGAGATGTTGATCAAAGATATTGAAGACCAAAAGACAAGTAAAATTATCCACCGACATAACCAGCAGGTATACTACAAACAAATACAACCAGCAGACGCAAAGAAACCAGCTGCTGAATTTTCAAACAACGCAAATCAAAACGATGTCGCAGCGACTTAACAAAACGACGTCGCACCGCACACGTCATCAAATCTGCCACCTGCTGGTCACTTAAAACCATCGGCTGGTTCTCAAATCCAAAAGCTGGATTATCCAACATTCAAAAGCTGATACCAGACGTTGCATCAAAACGCTGCGTTCCAACTTAATAAAACGGCGTCGCACAACTGACGTCATCCAGTCGCTAGCTCTCGCGCAATACCAGCTGCAAGCTACAGTAACCACCACCAGCTGCAAGCTACAGTAGCGAACAAATCTCTTGCAGCTGGACAACCAGCCGCAACATCCAAACGACGACGTTTCCTTCTCGCGCTACAGTGATGTTGACCCGCGTTGACATCTGCTTCGACTGAACAACCAACAGGTACTCACAAACGCGATCAGATCTCACACTAGCGCTACACCAAAACGACGTCGCCCCAACTTATTCAAACGACACCGTATCCAACTCGATACAAATACACTAAACCAGTGACTGGTATTTACAAATCAACCAGCTTTCACACAAAAATCTCAAAAACACGAAAACTCCCAGAATTGCTCCAAATGCTATTTCAGACCCGAAAATGCCAACCAAACTTACAAACAGAGATCTAAACCACCAGAAATCTCTAAAAACCGATACATTCCAACAATTAAATCTTGATTAAAAATCCAGGTCTCACATCTCTCCCCCACTAAAAAGGATTTCGTCCCCCAAAACAAACAACAATTCTGGCACAACAACACAACAACAGCAAGATACAAACAGAACTCGCCCAACACAAGGCCAAGAGTTCAAGGTAACTGAGTAAACATATAACAATAACTAGGGAAGAAATACAACCAAAATCTACAAACTACTGGAAATTTATCTCAACAGCTACTCAAACAGATGCATCTTTTCTCTTTTCTGCCAAGGATTTGCAAGGGATATTCTACTCAAACAGTAAACATATAACAATAACCACTCGCGCTGCATCTTTTCTTCCAGCTCCCAAGTAGCTTCTTCCCTTCCATGTTTGCTCCACTGCACCATTACCAACGGAATGGTCTTATTCCTCAACTGTTTCTCTTTTCTGCCAAGGATTTTCAAGGGATATTCTTGATAACTCAACGACTGATCTAGCTCAACCTCGTCAGTTCCAAGCACATGAGACGGATCTGGCTCATACTTCCTCAACATGGAAACATGAAAGACGTCATGAAGAGAAGACAACTCTGACGACAACAACAGCCGATACGCTAAAGGGCCAATCCTCTCAACAATCTCATACGGACCAATGTAACGAGTGGCTAACTTTCCCTTGTTTCCAAAGCGCATAACACTGAGAAACGGAGAAACTTTGAGAAATACACGATCACCAACCTGAAACTCAAGAGGTCGACGCCTCTTATTCGCATAACTGGCTTGGAGATCTTGGGAAGCCTTCATCCGCTGTCTAATAAGATCCACATGATCTTTCATTTGCTGCACAAAGTCAGGGGAAGATAGCTGCTTCTCCCCCACTTCTTCCCAACATACCGGAGATCTGCACTTGCGACCATACAAAGCCTCGAAAGGCGCCATGCCAATCGTCACTTGGTAGCTGTTATTATACGAAAACTCAACTAAAGACAACGCATCTTTCCAGCTACCTCCGAAATCCAACACAACAGCACGCAACATATCCTCCAACGTCTGGATAGTTCGCTCAGATTGGCCATCTGTCTGGGGGTGATACGCGATGCTCATCGCCAATCTGATACCCAAGACTGTTTGCAAACTCTTCCAAAACCTGGAAGTAAACCTCGGATCTCGGTCAAAAACGATCGAAACGGGCACACCATGCAGTCTAACAACAAAACAACGTACAACCTCGCCATCTTCTTCAATGAGAAGGTCATTCCATAGGGAATAAAATGTGCAGACTTCGACAGACGGTCTATAACCACCCAAATAGCATCGCATCCTCTGTTGGAACGAGGCAGATGCGTCACGAAATCCATATAACTCCAAATCATGGACTGGGTAACGAGTCTCGTGCGGTTTCAACTGCCGCGAGGCATACGCAATGACTCGACCATTCTACATCAATACACAACCCAACCCATTGAGCGAAGCGTCAGAACAAACCACAAAACCACCTGAACCGAACGGCAGAGCCAACACAGGCGCAGTAGTAAACTTTTCCTTGAGCAACTGAAAAGCATTCTCGCACTGCTCAGTCCATACAAATATCTTGTCCTTCTGCGTTAACTGAGCCATCGGCTTTGCTATACTTGAGAATCCCTCAATGAAGCGACGATAATAGCCAGCCAGACCCAAGAAACTACGAATCTCGGAAACATTTCTTGGATGCTCCCAGTTCAGAACGGCATCAACCTTGCTAGGATCCACCGAAATCCCCTCGGCTGAAATCACATGTCCCAAGAATATGATGCGATCCAACCAGAACTCACACTTGGAGAACTTTGCATACAACTGCTGGTCTCTCAGCGTCTGAAGGACAATCCACAAATGCTCCTTGTGCTCCAAAGGAGTCTTCGAATAGACTAAGATGTCGTCGATGAACACGATCACAAACTGATCGATAAACTCGCGGAAAACTCGGTTCATCAAATCCATAAAGACTGCAGGCGCGTTGGTCAAACCAAACGGCATCACCAAAAACTAAAATGTCCGTACCTCGTACGAAACGCAATCTTCGCGACATCCTGATCTCTCACTCTTAGCTGATGGTACCCGGAACGAAGATCAATCTTTGAATACACCGCAGAACCTTGCAACTGATCAAACAGATCATCGATTCTCGGCAACGGGTACTTGTTCTTCACAGTGGCTTTATTCAACTAGCAAAAATCAATGCACATCCGCATTGAGCCATCCTTCTTCTTCACAAACAGTATGGGCGCTCCCCACGGTGACATAATAGGACAAATAAAACCTTTCTCCAGCAAATCATCTAACTGCACCTTGAGTTCTCTCAACTCCTCAGGAGCCAGACGATAAGGGGCACGCAAAATCGGAGCTGTACCAGGCACCAGCTCTATGCTGAAGTCTATTTCCCGCCTCGGAGGAAAACCAGGAATCTCCTTCGGAAACACATTCGGGAAGTGTCGCACCACGGGAACATCACTGAGCTGCATGCGGGAAGAAGAAGACGCATCCAAAGCGTAAATCATAAAGCCAGCATTACCCAAGGACAACAAGCTAAACATCTCCATCACTGAGACCAACGGGATCTTCGATCTAGAATCCTGGCCGTAGAAGTCCCACTTCTCGCCAGACATAGTCCTAAAACGCACAATCCCATGGAAGCAGTCCACGGAGGCCCTATAGTTGGACAGCACATCCATCCCAACTATGCAATCGAAATCCCAAAGCATCAAACGGATCAAGTTCGCTAACAAGACATGCTCACCAAACCATAACACACATCCAACCAGGCTGCTGAAACGGCCTAAACTGAGTCTCGCCCAATCGGGGCTACTGAAACTGCTGATAACGGCCCCTAGACTGACCTCCACAACCCTGAGGCTAGGCCGCGGTCTGCTGTGATCCAGCTGACGGACACACTCTCGCAAAATGCCCGTACTGACCACAAAGGTTGCAAGAACCCTGCACACCAACACACTGCATGGACGAATGCTTTCCACCACAAAAGCCACAAAACCTCAGTCCGAGATCCACTGCTACTCGAACTGCCAGAACCAAAACGAGCCAGAACCTGACTTCTTCTTGAACTACTGACCACGGGGTCGAAACCTCTGATGGTCAGACTGCTGAGCCACCTGCTGCTGATGCTGATGCTGCTGCGGCTGATGGGCTGACTGGGAGGACTGGGAAGACTACGCTTCCTGAATAGCAGGACGGTTAACCTGCGCCGCCTGCTGCCTGCGAGCACGATGATTCTGCAAACCCTCCTCGATATCAATAGCAGTGTCAACTGCTTCAGCATAGCTCTTTGGTTTGCTGGTCAACATCATCTGATACAACTCCTCATTCAAGCCTTCAAGAAATCGAGTCCGTTTGGCCCTCTCCCGGCCAGAAACATGGGGAACGTACGCCAACAGAGAAGAAAACTTCCTAGCATACTCCCGAACATTCATGGAACCCTGCTCCAAATGGTCGAACTCCCGCTCCCGGGCATTCACATAAGACTCGGGAACATACTCCTGTCAGAAGGTCTCGCAGAAACTATCCCAAGAGATCCCAACACCGATCTCTAACAAGGTACTCGAAGCGCCTCGCCACCAGCGCTCTGCTGCCTTCCTAAGCAAGAGGGTCGCTAAACTCAGTCGAAGATCATCATCATACTGCACCCGATCAAAAAGACCAATGATGTTATGGAGCCACGAGTCCGCATCCTCACTGGACTCATCACCATTAAAGACTGGAGGGTTCATCCTCTGAAACCGAGCGATCACTACGTCCATCCGCTCCACCGGGGGAGGCAAGTCACCAACTTCCTCCTCCTCATCACTAACATGAGTACGACTGCGAGCACTACGCCTATCCTCGTTCTGTCCTGCTGATTCCTCAAACTGCCCCCTACCTCTACCACGACGTCTAGGCGGCATCTACGAAAACACTCAACAAGATCAAGAAAAACAGAACAGATACGGCATAGATAGCATATAGCACAGAAATATGCAGCACGTAGTCACATAGTCAAGCACACGTAACACACAACACTGTTCCTAGACTCGAGTGTGATCAAAGAAATTGAGCTTATCCCAGCTTAAGCTCTGATACCAAAAATGTCAGGCCTCGTGCTCTAAACAGAGTAAAATCATACAAACACATGCGGAAGCTATCAAAAAGCGGGTAAAATTTTCGCTTTTGGCCTGACGGTTTAAAACAATATACTTTAAAATAAAGCGATACTCAAAATATATC
Source organism: Dorcoceras hygrometricum (assembly GCA_001598015.1). Lineage (NCBI taxonomy): Eukaryota > Viridiplantae > Streptophyta > Magnoliopsida > Lamiales > Gesneriaceae > Dorcoceras > Dorcoceras hygrometricum. The sequence continues at coordinate 684,108 of KQ994493.1, forward strand.
CCAGTACGTAAAAACAACAAACAGTATAGCATATAACAACCAAAACATGTATCAGACTTCAACTACTGGATACAATAACAGAGCACAGGGCATCCCCCTGGCTAACTGATACATATATATATAAATATGCTATACGCAACTGGGACACGCTAACCACCTCCTGGGGCACCACCAGCTGGGTTAAAACCACGACCAGCTGTAAAACCTGGGTTCCCTAAAAACAACACAAACAAGGAAACAAACCAAGCCCCAGAGGGACATGGGGTCAAACCCCAGTACGGAGAGCAACTATAAAACAGCAGTAACAACAAGAATAAAATGCAGATGCTATGCATGAGAAAAGAGACAATAGACCAACGGGATCTGCAACAGGATATGTGGCCACGGTGAGTGTAGGACATGTGGGTGCTACCCACTCACCCCTACTCGCCCACCCTTACCAGATGCATCAACACCCAACCTATGAACTGTGGTAGCTAGCCACTCGGCGCATAGGGGAAATGAGAGTGCGGAATCGCCGCTTGCCCTCGCATCCTGGTAAGAAAACAAAGAAGCAACAACGAACAAGGCAATGGCTGCCACAACGGAAATGGAATGTCATGCGTGTATGCAACATGCTGGAACACAAGCATATAATCATATGCAACACAGCAATTAAGCACAATTAGCATACACAGTCCTGAACTAGGACAACAACAAAGCACGGCAATCCAACACAGCCATCTCGCAATTCATCCAAGCTAAGTTCCACGCTGAATTACAAGCTCAAGATCCGTACCTTAATTCCTAGCGCAATTACCAAAATTCTAGGCCTGAGAAATCTGATTCCAACCTGTTAAGCATACGCAAGATACAGGGAATCATCAACAACTCATGGCCAACTACAGAAGCTCACGGCTGGGAGCCACGCTCAACCAACGCAATTACTACCAAAACAACTTACTGGAAGCTTAAACCAAGGCTAGGAACAAGATCTCATCACAAGGGAACGAAGTTCTACATGCACTACAAAACGCACAATCGGGCAGCAACTTCGCGTTCCTCAACTAGCCAACCACAGCCTCCAAAAGTGGTATGGGATGATAGAGCTTCGCAAGAGGAGTCCAACGCTACCTCGAACGTATCAAACAACGGCTGGAAACGATGGGAATTGCCGGAGAAAAGCTACTGTGAACAGTAACCTAGGGTTCGAAGCGAAGAACACAATCGAGGAAAATATTCTAAGTATGGAATCTGGTGCTCGAAATCGAAGACCAAGTCTTCCTTAAATACATCTCGCAAAAGCTGGTTAAATTATCCACCGACATAACCAGCAGGTATACTACAAACAAATACAACCAGCAGACACAAAGAAACCAGCTGCTGAATTTTCAAACAACGCAAATCAAAACGATGTCGCAGCGACTTAACAAAACGACGTCGCGCCGCACACGTCATCAAATCTGCCACCTGCTGGTCACTTAAACCATCGGCTGGTTCTCAAATCCAAAAGCTGGATTATCCAAATTCAAAAGCTGATACCAGACGTTGCATCAAAACGCTGCGTTCCAACTTAATAAAACGGCGTAGCACAACTGACGTCATCCAGTCGCTAGCTCTCGCGCAATACCAGCTGCAAGCTACAGTAACCACCACCAGCTGCAAGCTACAGTAGCGAACAAATCTCTCGCAGCTGGACAACCAACCGCAACATCCAAAAGACGACGTTTCCTTACGCTACAGTGATGTTGACCCGCGTTGACATCTGCTTCGACTGAACAACCAGCAGGTACTCACAAACGCGATCAGATCTCACACTAGCGCTACACCAAAACGACGTCGCCCCAACTTATTCAAACGACATCGTATCCAACTCGATACAAATACACTAAACCAGCGACTGGTATTTACAAATCAACCAGCTTTCACACAAAAACCATCTTTCACACAAAAATCTCAAAAACACGAAAACTACCAGAATTGCTCCAAATGCTATTTCAGACCCGAAAATGCCAACCAAACTTACAAACAGAGATCTAAACCACCAGAAATCTCTAAAAACCGATACATTACAACAATTAAATCTTGATTACAAATCCAGGTCTCACAATTTCAAATCATAAACAGAGAGTGTTGAGTGCTAGATTAGCACAACCAGCTTAGTTCTGAGTTCATTGTATTTGTGAACTAGATCGCGGGTCTGGATTCGTTGGTTAAGTGCTAGGAGTTCTTGCAGATACAGGTTGTTGGATCGAGTTTGTACAAGTGGCTGTATAAATCAAATCTTCTTGTGGAAATCCTTCCCTTTAAGGAAGAAGGGGAGACATATGAGAATTTGTTCCGAACATCCAGAAACAAACCTCTCGACTCTTTATCTTTTACATTAACGCATTTGTCTAATTGTTCACTGTTTGAATCATGTTTTTTCCGCATAAAATCACTTTATTACACGATACAACAACAATCACTAAGAACACTTCAAGTTGGTAACTCGGTTGGAGGTTTGCATCGAGCAGTAAAATATTTAAAACAGATTTTTGAACAACAATAGCAAAGGAGTTCATTCACCCCCCACCCCCCCTCTGAACTCCCGAGCTTGATTTCCGATCCTAACATGGGCACATACCAAGATGAATGGTGTGGGCGAAGTAAATCATTAGTATATTCTCTCTGGGAATCTAGTTGTGGAAATTGATCATTAGCATATGGTTGTGGATATAACTCAGTGCAAAATTGTCTTTGAGTCGGGGACTTGAAAGAGAGTTTGGATGGTGTAATGAATGTAGATTTAATAGTAATTTTGGTAATCTCCAATCTATTGGTGACCAAAATACTACTAGCCCCACTACAAGATATGCAATCATAGTTATGCGGTCTAATACCAATAGGTGCAGGTGAGTCATAGTGTCAGGCCCCGTGCTAATTACTAACAATTAACACATAATAAGCGCATAAACACGGAAGCTTAAAATCATATATATACTGGAACTCAGGGACGTGGGGATCGACCAGCTGAACTTCCACTCGGTCCAGCTTGGTTACCTGAAGTTCCTGCAAATGGGCAGCACAGACCCAAACAAAAACAAAAGCAGGAAACAAGTACGAGGTCAAGCCTCAGTACGAAGAGCTATCAAAGCAGATAAACATGCAACATGCTATAAATCAATGCTATGAATGCATGAGGGCTGCCAAGAGAATCAGTCAACTAGGCCAGTGTATCAACCGGCAAATCAAATCAAATCGCCTCTATACCACGGTGTATCAACCGGGAAATCATCGGTCCGTGATCATCGAGACCCGTCGGTCGTCACAGCCCAGTGGTAGCCTCTCAAATCTGGCAACACCACTCCGATGATAGCGTTGGACTGGTGCACAACACATTTGTTGGCCAGCCCCAACGTGGCTAGGGTCACCAATAAAATCTGTCAAGGCCCAATATGTATGCATGTATGCCAATCAATATCATTTCTCAATGCATACAATTTATAACACATGAAGCAGGAACATAATTCAATCAATTCAAGTCAATTCAATATTCCAGATTTCACGTAAATTACATAACAGGCATCTCACGAATTCATAGCCTGAAATATAAACACGTTCATGCGCTAACTGCTAAGGGCTGCTCAAATTCGTACCTTTCTTCTTCAATTTACCTAACAGTACTCAAAAAGACATGGCCAGCAACAATACAAGCCTACTGCCCTTGAAGCTTCCACGACAAATTCCACTCAAAATTCCCAGAAGCTGAAATCTGCCAAAGAGACCTAATATCTTAGCTTAAATCCGCTACAAACACACATTAAACCTATGGCCAGAACTCAACTCCAGTTCTACTATCCCACGCAGGTATTAGCTACGAAAGCCAAGCTCAAATCACAAGAAAACAAAGCTCAATCAACAAGAAAGCTCACCCAAAAGCTCACGCTAGGAAGAGCAAACACGGCGCAACCTTCTGCCCGAAACTCAGCAGTTTCGCACTCTCATCTCAGCTCAAAACAGCCTCCAAGATTGGTAGGAAAAGAAATGTCTTCTCAAGAGGTTTCCAACTCTACCAAGAACTCGAAAAATGGAGGTCGGAATCAACGGGAAATCGCGATAGAAAGTGACGGTGAACAGTAGCTATTTCGAGGGTTTCAAGTTTGAGGATAAGAAATATCAGGTCTGGAATGCTCTAAGTGTAAATCAACACTTATATTTATATCCTCTACTCAAAAAGCTACAAGGCAAGTCAAACACCGACAAAAACAGAGTCCTACAACTCAAGTTATCGCAAAACAGGTCTCTCGCACGAAGCTAAGGAAAACAGACCTCACGCTAAACAATTCACGCGCACAACCATAAAACGACAGCGTTCAGCGCCAAAACACGCGCAAAACGCAAAACAGATCTCACGCTACAAGCAACAGATCTCAGCGCTCCAATTCAACGCACAAAACGACATTGTTCACCAAACAGATTCCAGCGCTTTGTTGCTCTCGCGCGCAACTCCAAAACGACGGCGTATAGGCACCAGATCTCTCCTCACAACAAAACGCTAGCGCTCACCAGATGTCAACGATCCTCGTTGACCAGCACACGAAAGCTGCTTACGTCATCAAATCTCACCGCGCTACAGATCACGCTCGATACCAAACGATACCGTTTAACTAATTTCTCGAGGCAGAAACGCGCTATCACGCAGGGGACTAGATCTCTATCACAATACGAACCAATCAACTTCATTTTCGACCAGATTTCACCCGCAAAATACAAACTTAAAATCTGGACAATTCCAACTAGAGATCTGAATATTTTCCAAATCAGATTTCACCAAAATTCGAAATTCCGGAAATCTAAATTCTTGATTCTCGTGACTAATCTAACTCAAATCCGATTAATCACTAATTAGAAATCTGAATCCTCACATTCTCCCCATCTTAAGAGATTTCGTCCTCGAAATCAAAGACAAACCAAGGCAGAAACAATCAAACATGCAAATCAGCACAAACAACTCATCAAATTCAAAGCAAAGCCAGAAATCTACCTGGAAATTCTGCAAGATCAGTGTTCAAACAGATGAGGCCAATCCTGTCTCATCTTTTCCTCAACTTCCCAGGTTGCTTCTTCTCGGCCATGCTTGCTCCATTGGACCATCACCAACGGAATTACCTTGTTCCTCAGTTGTTTCTCCTTCCTATCCAAGATCTGCACCGGATATTCGACATAACTCAAGGCAGAATCCAGCTCAACTTCGTCAGTTCTCAAAACATGGGACGGATCCGGCTCATATTTTCTCAACATTGACACATGAAACACGTCATGAATCGTGGCTAACTCCTCGGGCAGCCTCAGTCTATAAGCCAATTGTCCAATCCGCTCGATAATCTCAAAGGGACCAACGAATCTGGGAGCCAATTTGCCTTTAAATCTGAATCTCATCACACTCTTGAAAGGAGAAATCTTGAGAAACACACGATCGCCAACCTCAAACTCTAACGGTCGACATCTTCTATTAGCATAGCTCGAGAAACGGTCTTGGGTAGCTTTCATTCTACTCCGAATCAAGTCAAT
>KQ994493.1:690337-723031 GCA_001598015.1 Dorcoceras hygrometricum
GGATCTCTGTCAGACACTATCGAAACTGGAACTCCATGCAATCTAACCACATGGTCGATGTACAATTTCGCCATCTTTTTCATCGAACACCTCACATCATAGGGAATGAAATGGGCTGACTTCGAGAGTCTATCAATCACAACCCAGATCGCATCGCATCCCCTACTCGAACGAGGTAGATGAGTCACGAAATCCATGGCGATGTACTCCCAATTCCATTGGGACACCTCCAAACTCTGTAGCAATCCACCAGGTCTCATTCTCTCAGCCTTGACCTGCTGGCAATTCAGACATCTAGCAACAAAAGCAGAAATGTCTCTCTTCATACCTGCCCACCAGTAGTGAGACTTCAAGGCATGGTACATCTTTCGCTCGCCTGGATGCACACTGTACCGACTACAATGTGCTTCATTCATGAGGGTCTCCTTCAAATCAATCAGGTTCGGAACTACTAATCTCCCTCTGAACCTCAAACATCCATCAGAAGCAACAGAAAAATCATCTGACTGACCTGACTGCGCCTTAATCCTCAACTCATGGATATAGGGGTCGGTCCTCTGTGCCTCCCTGATGTTCATCACAATCTGCGGTTCCACCTGAAGAGAAGAAACAAAGAAATACTGATCACCCAGCTGGAATCGCCAACCAGAAGTACTCAACTCCTCATGAACTTTCGAAATACTCAAGGATGCTAACATATCAGGCTGGGTCTTTCGACTTAGAGCGTCTGCTACCAAGTTCACTCGCCCAGGCTGATACTGAATCTCACAATCAAAGTCCTTAAGCAATTCCATCCAGCGTCGCTGCCTCATATTCAAATCTGACTGCGTGAAGATGTATTTCAGGCTCTTGTGGTCGGTGTACACCACAAATTCTTCACCATAGAGATAATTCCGCCAAATCTTCAAGGCAAACACTATCGCAGCCAACTCCAAATCATGAACCGGGTACCTCATCTCGTGAGGCTTCAACTGTCGAGACGCATACGCAATCACGTACCCGTTCTGCATCAGAACACACCCTAAACCATTCAGAGAAGCATCGGAGCAAACAACAAATCCTCCGGAGCCAGACGGTAGGGCCAAGACAGGAGCAGTAGTCAAATTCTCCTTCAGCGTCTGAAAACTGTACTCGCACTCATCAGTCCATACAAATCTCTTATCTTTCTGAGTCAACTGCGTCATAGGCCTGGCTATCGAAGAAAACTTCTCAATGAAACGCCTATAGTAGCCGGCCAATCCCAAGAAACTGCGGATCTCTGAAACGTTTCGAGGTCTCTCCCAGTTCAGAACGGCTTCGACCTTGCTAGGATCCACCGAAATTCCTTGTGCCGAAATCACATGACCCAAAAAGATAATCCTATCAAGCCAAAACTCGCACTTTCTGAATTTGGCATAGAGCTGCGAGTCTCTCAATCTCTGCAATACAAGTCTCAAATGCTCCTTGTGCTCTCTCTTGCTCCTCGAGTACACCAGGATGTCATCTATGAAGACGATAACGAATCGATCGATATACTCGCTGAAGACGCGATTCATCAAATCCATAAAGACAGCGGGGGCATTCGTCAATCCGAAAGGCATGACAAGAAACTCAAAATGCCCATACCGAGTTCGGAAAGCTGTCTTCGCAACGTCGGCGACTCTAATTCGCAACTGGTGATAACCAGAGCGCAAGTCAATCTTCGAGTAAACAACTGATCCCTGCAACTGATCGAACAAGTCATCAATCCTCGGCAGAGGATACTTGTTCTTCACCGTGGCCTTATTCAACTGTCTGAAGTCCACACACATCCTCATAGTACCATCTTTCTTTTTCACAAATAAAATCGGAGCTCCCCAAGGCGACATGCTCGGTCTGATGAAGCCTTTCTCTAAGAGATCACTCAACTGTTCCTTCAGCTCTTTCAACTCTGCGGGCGCCAACCGGTAAGGAGCTCTAGAAATCGGGGCGGTACCGGGCACAAACTCAATACTGAAGTCGATCTCGCGTCGAGGTGGGAATCCAGGAATCTCATCTGGAAACACGTCGGGAAACTCTCGAACGACGGGGATGTCGCGCAACTCTAATCGCTGCTCCTGGGAACTATCAAGTGCGTAGATCAAGAATCCCGCATTAACTAGCGATAGCAGGCTAAACATCTCCATAGCGGACACTAGGGGAATCTTCGACCTCGAATCCGCGCCGTAGAAATCCCACCTCTCACCCGTATCAGGGCGAAATCTCACCACACCATGGAAGCAATCAACGGTAGCCTTATAGCTAGATAATACGTCCATTCCCAAAATACAGTCGAAATCTCTAATCCCCAACACAATCAAATTGGTCACCAAAACATGCTCATCAAACCTAATCAGGCAATCTACTACTACCTCTCGAGACCACAGATTCACACCAGCGGGAGTAGACACAGAAACAACATCACACAGTGGGGAAGAACTCAACCCACGGTCAAACACAAACATCTCAGATATGAAAGAGTGTGATGCACCAGTGTCAAACAAAACTCTCGCAGGATAATCATAAATAGAGCATGTACCTCTAATCACCATGCCCGGCGTATCCTCAGCCTGGTCCAACGATAAGGCGTTCGCCTGCGCCTACTGGGGAATTTGAAACGGGGGTCGGGAAGGTCCTCCAAAATGAGACGGCTCACGAGGCTGAAAACTAGATCGCTGGGACTGAGAAAAAGGCTGCTGTCGCTGAGAAGAACCACTAGCGGAACCCTGCTGCGACTGACCAGTAGACCGCCCTCCAATAGAAGGACATGCTCTAGCGAAATGTCCCGGCTGACCACATAGATGGCAAAGTCCTCGGACTCCTCGACACTGCGAAGTCTCATGTCTCCCTCCGCACTGACTACAGAATCCGCCTCCAGAGCCGCTACCAGAACCACTGCCAGAACCAGAGCTCACGGAACCAGAAGAACTCGAATGGCCCTTCTTCTTAAATTGCTTCCCTCGAGGTCTGAACTGCTGGCGACTCGACTGCTGTGACCCCTGAGGAGACTGATAAGACTGCGACACCGCCTGAGCTGGCTGAGAATCACGTCCAGACGTCTGATGTATCGGAGCCTCAGGATCCATCAAACTCTCCTCGATATCAACCGCGTTGTTCACAGCTTCCATAAAGGTCGCCGGGGATCCAGACAGCACCATCCGATAAAGGTCAGGTATCAAGCCCTTCAAGAACTTGTTCCTCTTCGTTCGCTCTTGGTTTGCCACAGCTGGCATGTACACTAGAAGTGCAGAAAACCGCCTCGCATACTCGGCCACACGCATATCACCCTGCTTCAAATTATCAAACTCACGCTCACGGCTAGCGAAGTAGGACTCTGGAGTGTATTCGCGTCGAAAAGCCTCACAGAAAGCATCCCAAGAGAGCACCGTCCCACTATCTCGAAGCATCCTAGAAGTACTCCTCCACCAGCGCTGTGCATCATCTCGCAGCTGCAGCACTGCCAACTTCAGTCTCTTTTCCGGAGCGTACTCCAAGGTATCAAATAGCTCCTCCATTTGAACAAGCCACGCCTCGGCCCTAGCGCCACCCTCAGTACCGGCCAACGTCGGTGGGTTCGTCCACTGAAAACGGGCTAAGACCAACTCCATTCCATCTATCTTCCTAGTGACGTCCTCAACCTGAGCGTCGTCATCACTACCTGCTCTAGACTCCTCCCGGAACGTCTAGTCCTCCTACCTCCTCCTCGTCTCGGCGGCATCTAAACAAGCCTAGAGGTAAGATCTCACAGCAGATAAAATAACAAGACAGGTAATAGATCACATAAGTCACAGAGGCCAATCAAAATCAAATCAAAACTCTGTGCCTAGACTCAAGTGTGATAAAAAAAAATCGAGCTTATCCCAGTTTAAGCTCTGATACCAAAAATGTCAAGCCCCGTGCTAATTACTAACAATTAACACATAATAAGCGCATAAACACGGAAGCTTAAAATCAGGGCTTAAAAATTTTTCGAAATACAATGGGCCTGAACTTCAAATCATACATTCAAAATATTCAATACCCAAATATAAGTTGACTCAAACTCAAATGCAACAACAAAATATCAAATCAAATACAGATCCCCAATACATGATAACACGGGGCATCCCCCGGTTCAATACATATCATAATTATAACTGGGACTCAGGCAGATAAACATGCAACATGCTATAAATCAATGCTATGAATGCATGAGGGCTGCCAAGAGAATCAGTCAACTAGGCCAGTGTATCAACCGGCAAATCAAATCAAATCGCCTCTATACCACGGTGTATCAACCGGGAAATCATCGGTCCGTGATCATCGAGACCCGTCGGTCGTCACAGCCTAGTGGTAGCCTCTCAAATCTGGCAACACCACTCCGATGATAGCGTTGGACTGGTGCACAACACATTTGTTGGCCAGCCCCAATGTGGCTAGGGTCACCAATCAAATCTGTCAAGGCCCAATATGTATGCATGTATGCCAATCAATATCATTTCTCAATGCATACAATTTATAACACATGAAGCAGGAACATAATTCAATCAATTCAAGTCAATTCAATATTCCAGATTTCACGTAAATTACATAACAAGCATCTCACGAATTCATAGCCTGAAATATAAACACGTTCATGCGCTAACTGCTAAGGGCTGCTCAAATTCGTACCTTTCTTCTTCAATTTACCTAACAGTACTCAAAAATACACGTCCAGCAACAATACAAGCCTACTGCCCTTGAAGCTTCCACGGCAAATTCCACTCAAAATTCCCAAAAGCTGAAATCTGCCAAAGAGACCTAATATCTTAGCTTAAATCCGCTACAAACACACATTAAACCTATGACCAGAACTCAACTCCAGTTCTACTATCCCACGCAGGTATTAGCTACGAAAGCCGAGCTCAAATCACAAGAAAACAAAGCTCAATCAACAAGAAAGCTCACCCAAAAGCTCACGCTAGGAAGAGCAAACACGGCGCAACCTTCTGCCCGAAACTCAGCAGTTTCGCGCTCTCGTCTCAGCTCAAAACAGCCTCCAAGATTGGTAGGAAAATAAAGGTCTTCTCAAGAGGTTTCCAACGCTACCAAGAACTCGAAAAATGGAGGTCGGAATCAACGGGAAATCACGATAGAAAGTGACGGTGAACAGTAGCTATTTCGAGGGTTTCGAGTTTGAGGATAAGAAATATCGGGTCTGGAATGCTCTAAGTGTGAATCAACACTTATATTTATATCCTCTACTCAAAAAGCTACAAGGCAAGTCAAACACCGACAAAAACAGAGTCCTACAACTCAAGTTATCGCAAAACAGGTCTCTCGCACGAAGCTAAGGAAAACAGACCTCACGCTAAACAATTCTCGCGCACAACCATAAAACGACAGCGTTTTGATCAAACCAGATCTCAGCGCCAAAACACGCGCAAAACGCAAAACAGATCTCATGCTACAAGCAACAGATCTCAGCGCTCCAATTCAACGCACAAAACGACATCGTTCACCAAACAGATTCCAGCGCTTTGTTGCTCTCGCGCGCAACTCCAAAACGACGACATATAGGCACCAGATCTCTCTTCACAACAAAACGCTAGCGCTCACCAGATGTCAACGATCCTCGTTGACCAGCACGCGAAAGCTGCTTACGTCATCAAATCTCACCGCGCTACAGATCACGCTCGATACCAAACGATACCTTTTAACTAATTTCTCGAGGCAGAAACGCGCTATCACGCAGGGGACCAGATCTCTATCACAATACGAACCAATCAACTTCATTTTCGACCAGATTTCACCCGCAAAATACAAATTTAAAATCTGGACAATTCCAACTAGAGATCTGAATATTTTCCAAATCAGATTTCACCGAAATTCGAAATTCCGGAAATCTAAATTCTTAATTCTCGTGACTAATCTAACTCAAATCCGATTAATCACTAATTAGAAATCTGAATCCTCACACATAGTCATAATGTAAATTTTTTCGCTGCTAGAATGCCCATCAAATTGATCACCGTATGACCAGAACATAGAGATGACCCATATTTATATCCATAATTTCCATATATACTTCAGATGATGAATTTTCATTTGAGTGCCGATTTCTTGATCTGTAGTTATTTCCAAAATGAATGTGAAGACTTCTTATTTGTTCTTCGGCACCCATATATGAATGTGAAGATCCACTAAAATGTCCATCGTCTTCGGCACTTGAGAAACACGGGAGCACATGGAGACGTAACAAAGGGAATCCTATCAACTTGTTTCGACCTAGGATAATAATCTCATGAGCTCGGTCTTACTTCACCGTCGAGAAACGAAAGAAGACTTCCATCTACAAGTTTACCTCAGACATAGCTCCCTTCTTTTTGTTTTGGGTGTGAAGCAGTGTCCAACCAAAATACCCAACAAGCATTAGTTCTCCCTGAAAAGGAGGTGATCCAGCCGCACATTCCACGCACCTTCCAGTACGGCTACCTTGTTTCGACTTCACTCCAGTCACTAGTCCTGCCTTCGGCATCTCATGATCAGTGTCTTGCGTGGCATAATAATTTTCTTTCCCTCATGCCCATGTCATGCCAGTATCCGTTTGATCGTCTTGTTGTTCTTGATCAGTGCATTGATTTTTCTCACCACATTCTCGATTGTTCCCATCATTATCATCACTGCTGTCATTGGAGTTATTATCAGGTTCATCACAATCACTCAATAAGATTCCATTCCCTTTTTTTAACCTCGAGCTGCCCTCATTATTTTCTTCTTCGAATGACTTTGACCACTATGAACTTGAACATTTGATGTTTCAAAACCTTTATCTAACCATTCTAAGTCATCATATTCAAATACAGGAATGTCATTATCTCTTGTCCATTCATTTAAAATATCATAATCTTTAAATATGTGATCAAGATTTATAGGGCTAGAATAATCATCATCTTGATTTGTATGCATCAAATTTTGCACTCTTAATCGCATATTATAATGGACATATACCAATTTATACAACTTCTCTATAGCCAAATGGTTTCGAAGCTTAGTTATGTATCGGAGACCATGTTTCCAATTTCTCTCACAGCCAAAAGATGAACATGTCTGACTGAGAACTTTGATCGCAATTTTTTCCCAAATGGGGAGCTTCTTCACCGTAATAATTCCATCATTCAGCTGAAAGAAAAACACACACACGCACACACACAGATATATATATATATATATATATATATATATTATAATCTTTTAACACATAATTAATAATATGGATCACTCAAACCTAGAAGACTCTTTTTAACGGCCGTTTTTTGCATGTGGGTATCCAAATTCACCAATTTGTCTGTGAACAATTTTATCTGTGAAAATTGTTTCATGTTAATGTACCTCTTTTATTGTTGAAGCTTGTGCATTTAAGTCAGGTTCTATCCTCTTGATAACCGCCTTTAGTCCTCGTCTCATTTCATAAGTATAAACACACGTTCCAGAATAATGGAGCATTGGATTGAGGAAATATGCTTAAACAGACAAATATAATAAGAGCTGATGATACCTGTAATATTTATTTTATATGAAACGTTAATTCACATAATTATAATCTCGTTTTACCTGAGGCATGTAAGTGCCGATGTAATATACCAACGGTCATCAGTCACATCCCAATACAATGTCCATTCTTTTACACTTTCTTTTATAGACATTTTAGCTATGTCCATTGCTTCATATATAAATGAAACAGTTGGCTTGTTGTCTTGGTTAACCAATTTCAACACTTTTACTAGAGGTTCCTTCGCTGTGCATATTTCACGAGCTGTCTTCCAGAATCTCGAGTCCAAAATGAGGGAAGAAATTTTTTCGGCATCTTTCCTTCTCTTACCTGTGTTGCTGTATTCCTGCCACTCAACTGAAGTACACAATCTCTTCAAATCTTGACTATATCGAACAAGAATTTCTATGAAATAAGTTCCGTAGTGAATCGAGTAATTCCAGGCCTCAATAATTCACGATCGTTTGTGTAGGTTTTCATAAAATTGACAAATTTATCACTGTTGTATATGAAGCATGTTATTTGCTTTGCTTTGTCAATGCACCTCTTAACTTTTGTCATTTTACAAATATCTTCAAGCATAAGATCAATGCAGTGTGCAGCACAAGGTGACCAGAACAAGTGAGGTTCTCAATCATCAATTTCAATCTAGCAGCCTTATTTGCACTTTCACTATCTGCAACCACATGTACAACGTTTTCCTATCTGACCTCGTCAATAACTTTATTCAGAAGAGAGTATTAAATCAGATGTCTTCCTTTTATTGGTGCAATCCGCTGAACTATGAAATATCATGTTGCGGTCACAATAAATCATAAAATTTTTGATATGGTGCTTGTTACATGTGCTCCAACCATTGCACATTATTCGACATCCATATTTTGACCACATCTATTTCAGTGTATTCAAATATGCAGTAATATCTTCCACCTCATCTTGCAAAAATATACCACCAATTTGACGTCCTGAAGGACCTTGTGTCAGGCCTCGTGCTCTACTCAGAGTTAAACCACACAAACATAGCGAAAGCATACAAAAAGTGGCTTAAAATTTTCGCTTTAGGCTTCACGGTTTAAAACATATAATTTAAAATACACAATACTCAAAGTAATCCCAGTATTTTACAAAGACTCGGTACAACAGTACAACATTTATACAAACACAAATACCAGTACTACAACGAATAACACAATCCCACAAGCACATGGCATTCCCCGGCTAACAGTACTAGAACATATATGCTATACGCTAACTGGGACACTCTATCCACCTCCTGGGGCACCTCCAGCTGGGTCAAAGCCACGACCAGTAGAGAAACCTGGGAAACCTGTAAACACATACTGGAAACAATACACAAGCCCCATAGGACATCGGGGTCAAACCCCAGTACGGAGAGCAGAAATAAACATCATAAGGAAAACAAAGATAAATATGCAAATGCTATGCAAGGGATTAAGGCTACAACCGAAAGCAGGGAGCCAAAGGATCGCAACAACAGCTCAACAGCAAGATCTGATCAAAGGAACAATCAGTTCATGGCACGGGTATACTGAGCACATGGGAGCTACCCACTCATCTCCAATACACCATACCAGATGCTAAAAACCAGCTCCACCTTCTGTTGCTCACTCATGAGATGTGGGAGCTACCCACTTCGCTCATAGTAGCTAACAAACCCAACAGGGAGAATGAGGTATGGGAGTTACCCGCTCAGCCTCCAAGGTATACGGGAACTACCCGCTCGTCCTTGAACATAGCATCCTAGTACTCACAATTCAACAGAACAGGCATAGATAGCAAAACAGGGCTCGAGAGCAATATGCGTGTATGCAATGCAACAGCTGATATTATAACACAGGCACAAGTAATAACAGCACATAGCACACACACACAGCCAAGCATATAATCTATGCTCAATCCCAAGCTGTAAACAAGCTCACATCCGTACCTCAATTCTTCTGAGCTATAATTACTACAAGCAGATTGCCACAATGACGCAGATCCACCACCTGCTCAACGGCAACACAAGCAACTACTCAAAGACCGAAGCACAGAAAAGCAGCAGCTGGGAGCTACACTCAACCAGCGCTTTCCTACCTCATCAAACACCACAGAAAGCTCTAACAAGCTTAAAGGCAGGAACTGAACTTACCCCAAAAAGCTAGGAGCGAAATCCAACGCTTATGCCAACAGACTACACAAGGGAGAAGTCTTCGCACACCTCACCAGCTTCAAGCAAACGTTCAAAAACAATATCCAAACGAAGCATCTCAACAAAAGGAGTCCAACGCTACCACTCTCGCTCTCGTCGAAGCTGCCTACCGACGGCAATTGAAGAAGATAAGGTTCGGTGAACAGTAGCTAGGGTATCGCGACAGAATTTGGCAATCGGGAAATATTCTAAGTGTCGGGAACAATAATAGAGAACAAAGTCAAGCTCTCCATTTAATCTCACTGCTGACAGAAAATAGGAACAGCTCCACCGACAACTTAAACTATCGCAACTGATATTCCCGCTCGCAAACAGATCTTGCAACAGATCTCGCTCTAAGCCAAAACAGATCTCTACTAACTCAAACGATGTCGCAGAGAACTACTGTCGCAACTAGACACGTCACCCGCTACTCACTGCTGAATACTAACCAACATCTGATAGCAACGCAACAACAGATCTCTCACACAGCTGACGCTAACGCAACTCACAGCTGAGTCTTCTTCGCTAATCCAAAACGTTGTCGTTCCAACTAATCCAAATGACGAAGTACTAGCATCCACTACTGAAACACGCTAGCGCACTCGCTACTGCTTAGCGACTGTTGATCTCGCTACGACTGCTGAAACAACCACTCAGCGATAGCTGCTAACGTCACCACTGCTGAACGCCAACATTCAGCGATGACGAAATCCTGTTTCAGTGGGGGAGAGATGTGAGACCCAAAAGCTGAGAAGATTAATTGAGTTAATTAATCGGGTTTTGTAGAGATCGGCTTTCAATTGATGAGCTTGGAGAAGCTATCGGGTTCTGTTTGTTCTTAGAACAGCTTTGGTTAGTTGAGTTCTTTCGCGGAAGCTGTTCAGTAGTTAGCGCAGGTCCTCGAAATCGATCAACTCCAAAACAAGAGTTCAAGATAACTGGGGAAAGAAACACAAGCAACCAACTACTTCCAGTTCCCAGGTAGCTTCTTCTCTACCGTGCTTGCTCCACTGAACCATCACCAAAGGAATGGTTTTATTCCTCGGCTGTTTTTCTTTTCTATCCAAGATCTGCAAGGGATACTCAACATAGCTCAAAGTCCTATCTAACTCAACCTCGTCAGTTCTCAACACATGCGAGGGATCTGGCTCATACTTCCTCAGCATCGAAACATGAAACACATCATGTAAGGTGGCAACAACAGCCGATAAGCCAAAGGATCAATCCTCTCTAAGATCTCATAAGGACCAACATAACGAGGAGCTAACTTTCCCTTGAAACCAAATCTCATAACACTACGGAAGGAGAAACCTTAAGGAAAACTAGATCACCAACCTCAAACTCTAAAGGCCGACGCCTCTTATTCGCATAACTGGCTTGGCGATCTTGAGCAGCTTTCATTCTCTGGCGAACCAAGTTCACCTGATCTCTCATCTGCTGCACAAACTATGGGGAAGACAGCTGCTTCTCCCCCACTTCTTCCCAACACACTGGCGATCTACACTTCCTGCCATACAAAGATTCAAATAGTGCCATGCCAATCGTGACCTGATAGCTGTTATTGTAGGAAAACTCAACCAAAGACACGAGTCTTGCCAGCTATCACTGAAATCCATCACAGAAGACAGCTGCTTCTCCCCCACTTCTTCCCAACACACTGGCGATCTACACTTCCTGCCATACAAAGATTCAAATAGTGCCATGCCAATCGTGACCTGATAGCTGTTATTGTAGGAAAACTCAACCAAAGACACGAGTCTTGCCAGCTATCACTGAAATCCATCACAACAGCTTTCAACATATCCTCTAAAATCTGGATAGTCCTCTCCGATTGGCAATCTGTTTGGGGGTGATACGCTGTACTCATAGCCAATCTAGTTCCCAAAGCTGTTTGCAAACTCTTCCAAAACCTGGAAGTAAATCGAGGATCACGATCTGAAACAATCGAAACTGGCACACCATGCAAACGCACCACAAAATCTATGTACAGCTTCGCCATCTTCTTCAAAGAATAGCTCATGTTGTAGGGAATGAAATGCGCAGACTTCGACAATCTGTCTACCACAACCCACACAGCATCACAACCTCTGCTGGAACGGGGCAAATGCGTGACAAAATCCATAGCTATGTGCTCCCAATTCTATTGGGGCACCTCTAAGCTATGCAACAAACCACCAGGTCTCATCCTCTCTGCCTTGACTTGCTGACAATTCAGACATCGGGCTACAAAATCAGCAACATCACCCTTCAAACCTGTCCACCAGTAATGCTGTTTCAAGGCATGATACATCTTCCTTGCACCATGATGGAAATTATACCTACTGCAATGAGCTTCTCGCAAGATCTCTTCTCTCAAATCAATCAGATTTGGTACAACAAGCCTGCCACGAAACATCAAACAACCATCAGAAGAGACAGTATAATCTTCCAACTGTCCAGCTCTCACCTTCAGCTTCAACTCATGGATGGAAGGATCTGTACTCTGAGCTGCTCTAATGCTAGAAACAAGTTGTGGCTCAACTTGGAAAGAATACACCACAACATAATCCTCAGCAGGGTAAAACCTCCAACCAGTAGTGCTAAGATGCTCATGGACCTTTGAAATCTGCATCGAAGCCAGCATCGCCACTTGAGCCTTTCTGCTCAATGCATCAGCAACTACATTCATCTTCCCAGGCTGGTATTTGATCTCACAATCAAAATCATTTAGCAACTCCATCCATCTACGCTGTCTCATGTTCAAATCTGACTGAGAAAACAAATACTGAAGACTCTTGTGTTCGGAGTACACCACAAACTGCTCACCATACAGGTAGTGGCGCCAAATCTTCAAATCAAAAACCACTGCTGCTAACTCCAAATCATGAACTGGGTAACGAGTATCATGCGGCTTCAACTGCCGAGAGGCATAAACAATGACTCGACCATTCTGCATCAACACACAACCCAATCCATTCAAAGAAGCATCTGCACAAACAACAAAACCACCTGAACCACACGGCAAGGCTAACACAGGCGCAGTAGTTAGCTTCTCTTTGAGCTACAGAAAACTACTCTCACATTGCTCAGTCCAAACAAAGCGATTGTCTTTCTGAGTCAACTGCGTCATTGGCTTAGCTATACTAGAGAATCCCTCGATAAACCGCCGATAATAGCCAGCCAAACCCAAGAAACTACGAATATCAGCAACACTCTTGGGTCTCTCCTAGTTAAGAACAACCTCAACCTTACTGGGATCCACATAAATACCATCAACAGAGATCACATGACCCAGAAACACAACTCGGTCTAACCAAAACTCACACTTGGAGAACTTAGCATACAGCTGCGAGTCTCGAAGCTTCTGAAGAACTAGCATCAAATGCTTTTTATGCTGCATCAGAGTCTTGGAGTAGACCAAAATGTCATCGATAAACGCAATCACAAACTGATCGATGAACTCTCTAAAGACTCTATTCATCAAGTCCATGAAAACTGTTGGAGCATTCGTCAAACCAAAAGGCATAACTAGAAACTTATAATGCCCATACCTCGTACGAAACGCAGTCTTCTCAACATCCTGCTCACAGATGTGCAACTGATGATATCCAGAACGCAGATTGATCTTGGAAAACACTGCAGAACCTTGAAACTGGTCAAAAAGATCATCGATCCTAGGCAAAGGGTACTTATTCTTCACTGTCGCTTTGTTCAACTGCCTAAAGTCGATGCACATCCTCATCGACCCGTCCTTCTTCTTGACAAACAAGATAGGCTCTCCCCACGGGTACATGCTAGGCCTAATGAATCCCTTCTCCAGCAAATCACTAAGCTGCTCCTTAAGCTCCCTCAACTCAGCAGGCGCTAAACGATACGGAGAACGCAAAATCGGAGCTGTACCAGGAACCAACTCAATGCTGAAGTCTATCTCCCGCCTCGGAGGAAAACCAGGAATCTCCTCAGGAAACACATCTGGGAAATGTCGAACCACAGGGACTCTACTAAGCTCTACGCTCGAAGAAGAAGACGCATCTAAGGCATAGATCATGAAACCAGCATTCTCAAGAGACAACAGGTTAAACATCTCCATCGCAGAGACTAAAGGAATCTTCAACTGGGAATCTTGGCTGTAGAAATTCGATCTAAATCGCACAATGCCATGCAAACAATCCACAGTGGCCCTATAGCTAGACAACACGTCCATTCCCACTATACAGTCGAAATCCCACATCACTAGCCTGGTCAGGTTGGCTAACAACACACTCTCACCAAACTTAAGAACACCATTCAACAAAATCTCCTGGGAGAACAGGCACGCACCGGCAGGAATCTGTTCGCAATAGATACAATATCACACAAGGAGTGGTATGCAAACCATGCTCAACCACAAATGCATCAGAAATAAAATAATGCGACGCTCCTGTATCAAACAACACACGCGCAGGAAAATCAAAAACAAATCAAGTACCTTGGATAATCTCGCCGCCCGGTGTGCCTTCAGCTTGCTCCCTGGTCATCGCGTTCACTTGGGCAAACTGAGGTCCAGAAAACTGAGGGTGGGAAGACTGTCCAAACCGCGAAGGATCAGGCTGCTGAAACGGACTAAACTGAGGCTCCCCCAACCTCTGCTACTGAACAGGAAAAACAGAACGACCTCTAGACGATCCACCTCGACCCTGCGGTGGAACTGCGGTATGCTGCGATCCAGACAAAGGACACACTCTGGCAAAGTGTCCGTACTGACCACAGACATTACAAGAACCCTGCACACCTACACACTAGGCTGTAGGGTGCTTTCCACCACACTGGCCACAATACTCAACCTTGGTACCACCGCTGCTGGAGCTACCAGAACCAGAAGAACTAGAATCAGACTTCTTCTTGAACTGCTTACCACGAGGCCTAAACCTCTGATGACCAAACTGTTGGGCTACCTGTTGCTGCTGTTGGGGTGGCTGAGACGACTGCACAGACTGGGAAGGTTGCACCCCCTGAACCACTGGACGACTACTCTACGCCACCTGCGGCCTACCACGAGACCGACGGTTCCTCAAACCTTCCTCGATGTCAATCGCACTGTCAACCGCCTCTGCATAGCTCTTCGGCGAGCTAGCCAAAACCAAGGAATACAACTCCTCGTTCAACCCCTCAAGAAATCTAGTTCTCTTCGCTCTCTCTCGACCAGAAACATGCGGCACGTACGCAAGAAGGGAAGAAAACCTATGGGCATACTCTCTAGCAGACATACTGCTCTGCTCCAAGTTATCGAAATCACGCTCACGGGCGTTCACATAGGACTCCGGGACATACTCCTGACGAAAAGCAACACAAAAACTGTCCCACGTAATCCCTACTCCAGTCTCTTCCAAAGTCCTCGAAGCGCCTCTCCACCAACGCTCCGCACCTTTCCTCAACTGAAAGGTATCCAGACTCAACTTGAGATCATCATCATACTGCACATGGTTAAACAAACCCGTGACATGCTGTAACCACGAATCTGCATCGGCACTAGACTCATCCCCATTGAAAACCTGAGGATTCATATGCTGAAACCTCTCCATGACAAGCTCCATGTCATTCACACGAGCAGCCAACTCGTCAACCTCATCCTCGGCGTGCCTACCACGACCACGACGGGGAAAACTACGCTGATCACCTTCTGTCTGACCTTCAGACTCCTCCATAGACTCAAGTGTGATCGAAGAAATCGAGCTTATCCCAGAAAGCTCTGATACCAAAAATTTCAGGCCTCGTGCTCTACTCAGAGTTAAACCACGCAAACATAGCGGAAGCATACAAAAAGTGGCTTAAAATTTTCTCTTTAGCCTTCACGGTTTAAAACATATAATTTAAAAATACACAATACTCAAAGTAATCCCAGTATTTTACAAAGACTCGGTACAACAGTACAACATTTATACAAACACAAATACCAGTACTACAACGAATAACACAATCCCACAAGCACAGGGCATTCCCCGGCTAACAGTACTGGTACATATATGCTATACGCTAACTGGGACACTCTATCCACCTCCTGGGGCACCTCCAGCTGGGTCAAAGCCACGACCAGCAAAGAAACCTGGGAAACCTGAAAACACATACAGGAAACAATACACAAGCCCTAGAGGGACATCGGGGTCAAACCCCAGTACGGAGAGCAGCAATAAACAGCATAAGGAAAACACAGATAAATATGCAAATGCTATGTAAGGGATCAAGGCTACAACCGAAAGCAGGGAGCCAAAGGATCGCAACAACAGCTCAACAGAAAGATCTGATCAAAGGAACAATCAGTTCGTGGCCACGGGTATACTGAGCACATGGGAGCTACCCACTCATATCCAATACACCATACCAGATGCTAACAACCAGCTCCACCTGCTGTTGCTCACTCATGAGATGTGGGAGCTACCCACTCCGCTCATAGTAGCTAACAAACCCAGCAGGGAGAATGAGGTACGGGAGTTACCCGCGCAGCCTCCAAGGTATACGGGAACTACCCGCTCGTCCTTGAACATAGCATCCTGGTACTCACAATTCAACAGAACAAGCATAGATAGCAAAACAGGGCTCGACAACAATATGCGTGTATGCAATGCAACAGCTAATATTATAACACAGGCACAAGTAATAACAGCACATAGCACACACACACCACCAAGCATATAATCCATGCTCAATCCTAAGCTGTAAACAAGCTCACATCCGTACCTCAATTTTTCGGAGCTATAATTACTACAAGTAGATTGCCACAATGACGCAGATCCACCACCTGCTCAACCGCAACACAAGCAACTACTCAAAGACCCGAACACAGAAAAACAGCAGCTGGGAGCTACACTCAACTAGCACTATCCTACCTCATCAAACACCACAGAAAGCTCTAACAAGCTTAAAGGCAGGAACTGAACTTACCCCAAAAAGCTAGGAGCAAAATCCGACGCTTATGCCAACAGACTATACAATGGGAGATGTCTTCGCACACCTCACCAGCTTCAAGAAAACGTTCAAAAACAACATCCAAATGAAGCGTCTCAGCAAGAGGAGTCCAACGCTACCACTCTTGCTCTCGTCGGAGCTGCCTACCGACGGCAATCGAAGAAGATAAGGTTCGGTTAACAGTAGATAGGGTATCGAGATAGAATTAGGCAATCGGGAAATATTCTAAGTGTCGGGAACAATAATAGAGAACAAAGCCAAGCTCTCCATTTAATCTCACTGCTGACAGAAAATAGGAACAGCTCCACCGACAAATTAAACTATCGCAACGGATATTCCCGCTCGCAAACATATCTTGCAACAGATCTCGTCTAAGCCAAAACAGATCTCTACTAACTCAAACGACGTCGCAGAGAACTACTGTCGCAACTAGACACGTCACCCGATACTCACTGCTGAATACTAACCAACATCTGATAGCAATGCAACAACAGATCTCTCACACAGCTAACGCTAACGCAACTCACAGCTGAGTCTTCTTCGCTAATCCAAAACGCTGTCGTTCCAACTAATCCAAACGACGACGTACTATCACCCGCTACTGAAACACGCTAGCGCACTCGCTACTGCTCAGCGATTGTTGATATCGCTACGACTTCTGAAACAACCACTCAGCGATAGCTGCTGACGTCACCACTGCTGAACACCAACATTCAGTGATGACCTGCGCTAACTACTGAACAGCTTCCGTGAAAGAACTCAACTAACCAAAGCTGTTCTAAGAACAAACAGAACCCCATAGCTTCTCCAAGCTCATCAACTCAAAGCCGATCTCTATAAAACCCGATTAATTAACTCAATTAATCTTATCAGCTTTCGGGTCTCACACCTTGTACTCCAGTTCCAACACTAGCGATGGTATTCATTATTGACTGGTAGTAAGGACCGCTATACGCAGCATGAAATGGAATTGCATTGTATATAAACCATTTTGAAATTTCTTTTCCAACTTCTTTCACTTTCTCAGGAGCAAACCAATTTTTTATACTTTCGTTTTAATGGAAACATGTAAGAATCGATTCACTTTGATGGTAGCTGAGTTCCTTCTCTCACACTGAATCTATGAGACATAGGTTTCTCAAATCTTGATTTTCACCATGTGATGAACTACGGCCAAAATTTCCTACAATCAAATAGAAATTAATAAATATAAAAAATCTTTATATATAAAACTATAAAAAAATATTTATCGACAACTAGAAAATTAAATTTTGGTTTTACTGAATCATATCTGTTACACATCTCCCCTTCAAATTCTGGTCTTCTATGAATTTCTTTCATTGCTTTTCGCAATGCCCTGGTTTCAATGTCTTCCAAAGTTTGTGTAACGCCCCAAAATCCTTAGGACCATATTTATGCATTTCATAAATCATATGGGCCATTTTGGCAATTTTAAATATCATGTATCTGCTGAATTATTCATTCCAGCAGGTAAGATTGCGCTGCGGCTGATTTCAACAGGTAACTCCAAGTAGCGATGCACGAGCTGATTTTAAAGCAATTGAAAAATGTTTTAAGGAGGTGAAATGATTTCTTTAAAAGAAGGTTTGGTGTTTTACAAATTAAAATGATATGAGGGAAATTTTTACTAAATTTTGAAGGTGTGTCATGCTTGATTTCTCAAGTAGCTTGCCACTAATCCCTTTCATATAAAAACCTGTTTTCAAAGTAAGACTTTCATCATTTGCAAAGAAAAGTTTAAAGTGTTCTTCAAAGGAATTGATATCGGGAGTCATTTTGATCAAAGTGCACATTGGACCACATAGAACTTATATGCCATGATCAATTGAAAATGGAATTGAAAGAAATGAGAAGCTGGGCTATTTTCCCCTGTTTCTGTCATTGAAATGTTTATGAAAATGATATTGTATATTGAAGTTCCTTAACATATGCATTGTAAAGATGTCTGCCTGCGATTGTTACTACTCAGATTTTACTTGCTGAGCCTTTAGGCTCACTAGCTTTTAAAATGGTGCAGGTATGACAGCTGATGAAAGAACAGCAGGTGGAACTTGAATCAGCAGATGGGTGGCGTTGTGTTTATCCAAGGCCTACGTTTTTCCGTGTCATAGTTGTATTGTTTTGATTAGGTTGTGCTGTATTAAATCAGTAGCAATGGTTGTATATTTATCTCGAATAGCAGCTGTTGTAAACCGCAATTGCAAAGTCATATGAAATACCCTGTTTTTCGCATATGTTTTAGCAGTAGCGCGCAAATTTGAGTATCTGCTGATCTTCGATTTGTTTTGTGTCTTGTTTCCTTTGAGTTATAAGAGATGCAGCTTATAAAAAATTATCTTTTAGCCCTTCATTCATTTGAAAATTGTTGTTTACCCCAACTCTTGTGGCCCCGTTGGGTTCGGGCGTCACAACATGGTATCAGAGCCAGGTTCCTGAGATAAACACATGCACCATCAGCTGGATCAAAGTTCATCGTCTGTTCTTCTAAGTTGTGAGTTTATTTTCAGAGCATTGTCTTTTATTTTAGCATGTTCTGATTTATGCATATGGTGGATTATGGGCTATATCATTGAGAAGTTTTCTTCGATAGCCAGGCCTATGACGCAGTTGACTCAGAAAGATAAGAGATTTGTATGGACTGATGAGTGCGAGTACAGTTTTCAGACGCTAAAGGAGAAGTTGACTACTGCTCCTGTTTTGGCCCTTAGTTTCTTGGGGTTGGTCGGCTACTATAGGCGTTTCATTGAGAAGTTTTCTTCGATAGCCAGGCCTATGACGCAGTTGACTCAGAAAGATAAGAGATTTGTATGGACTGATGAGTGCGAGTACAGTTTTCAGACGCTAAAGGAGAAGTTGACTACTGCTCCTGTTTTGGCCCTACCGTCTGGCTCCGGAGGATTTGTTGTGTGCTCTGATGCTTCTCTGAGTGGATTAGGGTGTGTTTTGATGCAGAACGGGTACGTGATTGTGCGTCTCGACAGCTGAAGCCTCACGAGACGAGGTACCCAGTTCATGATTTGGAGTTGGCTGCGATAGTGTTTGCCCTGAAGATTTGGCGGCATTATCTTTATGGTGAAGAGTTTGTGGTGTACACCAACCACAAGAGCTTGAAATATATCTTCACGCAGTCGGATTTGAATATGAGGCAGCGGCGCTGGATGGAATTGCTTAAGGACTTCGATTGCGAGATTCAGTATCAGCCTGGGCGTGTGAACTTAGTAGCCGACGCTTTGAGCAGAAAGACCCAGCCTGATATGTTAGCATCCTTGAGTATTTCGAAAGTTCATGAGGAGTTGAGTACTTCTGGTTGGCGATTCCAGCCGGGTGATCAGTATTTCTTCGTTTCGACTCTTCAGGTGGAACCGCAGATTGTGATGAACATCAGGGAGGCGCAGAGGACCGACCCCTACATCCATGAGTTGAGGATTAAGGCGCAGTCGGGTCAGTCTGATGATTTCTCTGTTGCTTCGGATGGATGTTTGAGGTTTAGAGGGAGATTAGTAGTTCCTAACCTGATTGATTTGAAGGAGACCCTCATGAATGAAGCACATTGTAGTCGGTACAGTGTGCATCCAGGCGAGCGAAAGATGTACCATGCCTTGAAGTCTCACTACTGGTGGACAGGTATGAAGAGCGACATTTCTGCTTTTGTTGCTAGATGTCTGAATTGCCAGCAGGTCAAGGCTGAGAAGATGAGACCTGGTGGTTTACTGCAGAGCTTGGAGGTGCCCCAATGGAATTGGGAGCACATCGCCATGGATTTCGTGACTCACCTACCTCGATCGAGTAGGGGATGCGATGCGATTTGGGTTGTGATTGATAGACTTTCGAAGTCAGCCCATTTCATTCCCTATGATGTGAGGTGCTCGATGAAAAAGATGGCGAAATTGTACATCGACCAGGTGGTTAGATTGCATGGGGTTCCGGTTTTGATAGTGTCTGACAGAGATCCGAGGTTCACTTCTCGCTTTTGGAAGAGTCTGCAAGCAGCAATGGGTTCGAGATTGACGATGAGCACAGCCTATCACCCACAGACAGACGGACAGTCTGAGCGGATTATCCAGACTTTAGAAGATATGTTGCGGGCGGTAGTGATGGATTTCAGTGGTGGCTGGCAGGATTCGCTATCCCTAGTTGAATTTTCGTATAATAACAGCTACCAGGTGACTATCGGGATGGCTCCGTTTGAGGCATTGTATGGTCGGAAGTGCAGGTCCCCGATTTGTTGGGAAGAATTTGGCGAGAGACAGCTTTCTACACCGGAGTTTGTTCAGCATATGAAAGATCAAATTGATTTGATCCGGAGTAGAATGAAGGCTGCCCAAGACCGTTTCTCGAGTTATGCGAACCGTAGACGTCGACCGTTAGAGTTTGAGGTAGGCGATCGTGTGTTTCTCAAGATTTCTCCTTTCAAGAGCGTGATGAGATTTCGATTTAAAGGCAAATTAGCTCCGAGATTCGTTCTTTGAAATTATCGAGTGGATTGGACAATTGGCTTATAGACTGAGGCTGCCAGTAGGCTTAGCGTGATTATGATTAAGAATTGAGCTAAGATATTAGCTATGTTGTAACAGATTTCAGCTTCTAGGAAGTGCCCTGCTGCGTGATTTTGAGCCAGGAGAATCTGTTAGGTAAATTGAAGAGGAAAGGTACGAATTGAGCAGCTCTTAGCAGCTTGAGTGTGAGCATGTCTGTTCTTCGATGTTGTGAACTGCTGCTATATGATTTACGTGATCTTGGATGAGGAATTGATTGTGTTCTGTTCTGTTTCACGTCTTGTAAATTGTATGCATAGATTATTGAAATTGAACATCATCCATTGCATACATCTTGAGCCTTTGACAGATTGATTTGATTACCTGATTGGGTGCCACGTTGTGACTGGCCGACTGTTGAGTCGTGTCCGATAAGTCCAACGCTATCGTCGGAGTGGTGACTACCGGATTCGAGTGTCTACCACCGAGCTGTGATGGGCTGACGGGCCCCGATGATCACGGACCGATGATTTCCACCGGCTGATTGGCTGTGTGTGGTATAGAAGCTTGAATTGAGTTTCCAGTTGATAGACTGGTCTAGCTATCCGAGTTCTTGATAGCCCTCATGCATTCATAGCATTGATTAGTAGCATGTTGCATGTTTATCTGCTTTGATAGCTCTTCGTACTGAGGCTTGACCTCGTATTTGTTTCCTGCTTTTGTTTTGTTTGGGTCTGTGTTACCCATTTGCAGGAGTTTCAGGTAACCTAGCTGGGCAGAGTGGAAGTTCAGCTGGTCGATCCCCTCATCCCTGAGTCCCAGTTTATTTATGATATGTATTGAACCGGGGGATGCTTCGTGTTATCATGTATTTGGGGATCTGTCTTTTGAATTGATTTTTATGGTTACTTGTTGTATGAGTTTGAGTTAACTCATATTTTGAGTATCGAATATTTTGAATGTATGATTTGAAGTTCAGGCCCATATTATTTCGAAAAATTTTTAAGCCCTGATTTTAAGCTTCCGTGATTATGCGCTTTTTATGTGTTAATTGTTAGTAATTAGCACGGGGCCTGACAGGTAGTTTTGTATTTCATCTGCTGATCACTCTAACGACACCGTTTCACTTTATACAAAGATCAGCAGGTAATTTTGTATTCGTCTGCTGATCACCCCAACGACATCGTTTCATTTTATATTTATTCTTGCGACTGAATTCTTATGTGTTGCGACTGGTACTGTTCACCAGCAGATGTATTTCATTTCATTTCAGCAGGTATTAGTCTTGTGACTGGTACTATTCATTGTGACTGGTTTTTCTCTCAATCAGTTCCAGTTTAACGATATATTTCCAAAGTCGAATTCAATACTCAGTAAAGTTTTAAAATGGGAAGCAAATGTTTTAAATGATGGAACCCTATGTTTTACAGAAATGTTTAAAGAAAAATTGTTAAGGAACGAAAGATGTTTTAGATTATGGCATAGATAGTTAAGGTCACCAAGGAGAAGGGTGAGCAGTTGTCTAGATGTCGACTGCCCTTTCATATGAGCTATATGCTAAAACTGATATCGGGAGTCATTTTGATCAAAGTGCAAATTGGACCACATAGAACTTATATGCCATGATCAACTGAAAATGAAATTGAAAGAAATGAGAAACTGGGCCATTTTCCCCTGTTTCTGCCATTGAAATGTTTATGAAAATGATATTGTATATTGAAGTTCCTTAACATATGCATTGTACAGATGTCTGCCTGCGTTTTATGAAATTGTTACTACTCAGATTTTACTTGCTGAGCCTTTAGGCTCACTAGCTTTTAAAATGGTGCAGGTACGACAGCTGATGGAGGAACAGCAGGTGGAACTTGAATCAGCAGATGGGTGGCGTTGTGTTTATCCAAGGCCTACGTTTTCCGTGTCATAGTTGTATTGTTTTGATTAGGTTGTGCTGTATTAAATCAGTAGCAATGGTTGTATATTTATCTCGAATAGCAGCTGTTGTAAACCGCAATTGCAAAGTCATATGAAATACCCTGTTTTCCGCATATGTTTTAGCAGTAGCGCGCAAATTTGAGTATCTGCTGATCTTCGATTTGTTTTGTGTCTTGTTTCCTTTGAGTTATAAGAGATGCAGCTTATAACAAATTATATTTTAGCCCTTCATTCATTTGAAAATTGTTGTTTACCCCAACTCTTGTGGCCCCGTTGGGTTCGGGCGTCACAGTTTGTTTATTGGTACTTTCAAATATATCATCGTCTTCACTATCACCATCGAGGCCATGTATGCTCTGTTGTATTGCACTACTTTCCATTCCTTTTTTTGGTATACTTCTCTCAGACTTGGTATCTTGAAGATGTTTCCGTAGCATTAAACATTATCTCCTTCAGAGCTTTAGTACATGACTTGTTAGGATCGTTTGGTGGGGGTTCCTTGAGCTGTCACATATATTAGGCACCACTTCTTAGATCAAAAGCCCAGATTACGTGCATAAAAAAATTTTGGTATGAAAATCAGCACGCAATAGGGAAACCAGATCACGCCTCGGCTGGACCAGCAACTCTGCGAGCAGGTCCAGATTGCGTGTGATCTGGTCTGTTAAATATTGAGCTGCAATAACTCAGTGTTCTTGAAAGGTTCGTGCACCGAGAGATAGATCAGGTAATATATAGAATCATGCGGAACAACCTGAACTATACTCTGAAGATCGAAAGCTATTTACAGGTTTTAAACACAATTTAAAGTATGCAATGCGTGAATGCTATATGCAGAAAGTTGTAAAGAAATACGCTGCAATTTTTTTTATGGAAGTTCGGAGCTGAATCTACTACGTCTCCCTTCTTGTGCACCAGCTCACACCTGGCACGAGACCAGCTGCCACCTGAGTGTGCAAGCTCTCGACTATGCACAACTTTCTGTTTTATGTTTTGTGCCTCTCTGCACTTGTGTTCTGTTTTTCTCATATTTCCATTATGCTTCTTTTCTTGTGCATCTTGTGTGCAGTACACTCTGCTGTTTATTGTCTTCTGATATATATAGCTTTTGTGCAAATTATATCCGTTGGACACAAGTTTCTAGCCATTAAAAAGGCTTCTGAAAAGTTCTGAAAATTTGTACCATGTATCATTTATCATTTTATGTATTTGCGGGCTTTGTTGACTTTGAGCTCTCTTCAGTAAACGCGCTGCAGCCATCGTATACTTTGTGTTCTGTCTTGATGTAGATGTCACGGCAAATCAGTTTGAATTCGATTAAACCATTCCTCGTAAATACTCATGTTCAAACTGTTTTGCTCTTTCTAGTCTGTTCTCTGAGCTGACTTCTCCCAATTCTGTGTTGTACCAGCTTATAGGTTTTCTGTGCTGATCTTCCTCTACTCTACATACTGTTAGCTGAAATCTGCACTGCACTTCATCTCTGGGCTGAACGTTATTCTTCGTGAGCTAATCTGATGCTTCACTAGACTGCTCTGCCCAGACTCCTCTTGCTCCAAGCTGGTGAACCCGCTTGGTTGTCTGCTGGACCAGCTTAGCGGTCTACTAGTCAGCTTGGCTGTTCTGCTGGTCTTCTGCTGACCAGCTTGGCTATTTTGCTTACTGTTCCAGCTTGGATTTCCTGTACAGTACCAGCTTAGGCGTCCCCTTACTGTTCCAGTTTGGACTATCTCCTCATTCTGCACTCAGCTTGGGTCCAATCTGCTACAGTACTCATCTTCTGTTCTGAAACCAGCTTGCGTTTATCTCTGTACCAGCTTGCGTCCGATCTGGTTCAGTACACATCTTCTGTTCTGAACCAGTTTGCGACCTGCGCACTTGATTAAACTGTTAGAAACATAATAGCAGGTTTTTTGTTCATCAAAATTCAGATGTGATCTATTTTACAGATCCAACAATCATTCCTTTTTTATTAACACAAAACCTAGAAAATCAGAACGCAAAAAGAAGATGATTTTCAAATTATTTCTCCCCCTTTTGTGGGA
Organism: Dorcoceras hygrometricum; assembly: GCA_001598015.1. Taxonomy (NCBI): domain Eukaryota; kingdom Viridiplantae; phylum Streptophyta; class Magnoliopsida; order Lamiales; family Gesneriaceae; genus Dorcoceras; species Dorcoceras hygrometricum. Next base: position 715,433 of record KQ994493.1, read on the forward strand.
ATCAAAAATGGTTTTGAAATCTATTAAAACAAAACTCCTCCTTAACAGAGCACGTGGCAATTTTATTTTCCGAAAAGATAATATTGCAAGGGATGACATTTTGCAAAAGCAGCATGCATGATATGAAATTTGAAAAACAGATTCCATGCTACTGAAAAAACGCTCATCTATTCAGACTGGAAGATAAATGATAATTGAATTCACAAAATCTCTTCCACTTCTCTCGAACACTGTTATAGGTTCTATATTTCAGCACAAAAAGCGTAAGAGGTCTTGGCGTCCACAGATCTCGCGCAATCTGTCAGCTCAACAGAAGAGATATTGATGCACCTTTCACTCTTGATCCAGTGATCTGCTATTCAAAAATCATTACTCCCTCTATCTTTATAGAGTAAGTTTTAAACTCTTTTAAAACTATTTTGTAGCACAGACAAACTTTCGTAAAAGACGACTATCAGATCAGAGAACATTTAAAACTGTTAACAATTTTCAATTTAAAATTCTCTTTCAAGAACAACCTGCTCTGATACCAAATGTTAGGATCGTTTGGTGGGGGTGCCTTCAGCTCTCATACAGCTTAGGCACCATTGTTAGATCAAAACCCTAGATTACGTGCATAAAAAATTTTTGTGAAAATCAGCACGCAATAGGGAAAATCAGATCGCGCCTCAGCTAGACCAACAGCTCTGCGAGCTGGTCTAGATCACGTGCGATCTGTTTTGTTAAATCTTGAGCTGCAATAACTCAGTTTCTTAAAATGTTCATGCACCGAGAGATAGATCAGATAAGATATAGAATCATGTGGAACAACCTGAACTACCCTCTGAAGATCGAAAGCTATTTAACAGGTTTTAAACACAATTTAATGAATGCAATGCGTGAATGCTATATGCAGAAAGTTGTAAAGAAATACGCTGCAATTTGTTTATGGAAGTTCGGAGCTGAATCTGCTACGTCTCCCCTTCTTCCGCACGTGAAGGATCCACTAGAAGATTTGATTACAACAGCTTCTGCTGCAACCCAATCTGACATCCCGCAAGCTGCAAGAAATCCTAGCCACCTATGCACACCAACTCACAGGTTGTGTGTCTAACAACACTTCTTTGACATCTCAGTGAGAAAGACTACAATGATTGTTTGTGTTTGTGATACGTTCACTAATCTATAAATCTCATCTCTCAAAACTTTGAGTGAATCTGTATGTGAGAAGTTTACATTGTAAGCTCACTCTCTCGGCTGTTTTCTCACACATTGGGTGATGGTCCCATAAATAGGATCAATAAGTAAATAGGAGTTCAGAAGGGAGGGGGGTTGAATGAACTCCTTCGATTTTTGAAATCTTTTAAAATGTTTTACAAGCACAGCTTAACTTAAGCCTGAGTTAACAAACTTAAGGTATCTCAGTTTTATGCAAGTTTCTCGGTTAACTTGAAAAGTGCGGAATTAAACCGATTAACTTGTGAACAGTGAATAACAAGCAATATGTAAGTGCGTAAAGTAAAAGATAAGGGTTCGGAGATTTGTTTCTGAAAGTTCGGATATTAATATCCTACGTCTCCCCTTCTTCCTCCTCGGAAGGTATCACTAGAAGATTTGATGAAAGTAGGCCTTCTACAAACACCCGATCCCACAGCCAGCAGCTATGAGAACTCCTAGTATTTCACAACACTTCACGCAGACGCAGCTGCTGATTTTTACAACACTTGTATGTTTTTCGAATTTCTTCACAAAGACAGTTCGTTACAGACTCAATAGAATATGACAATGAATACACGATATGAGTACTGTAAAATCCTCTGGTTTCTTATACAAAGAAACTCGATTCAAGGATTGAACCAGAGGATGACTTGAAGGTATTTCAGTGAATAATAGAGGTTGTATCCTTCAAGTCTTTGAGCTTCGTAAAGATGAATGCAAGGAAAGCTCGAGATAATGTTTTGACAGCGTGACCGCAATAGAATGATAGCAAAGGATGATTTCTTCAATCCAGCTCCTGGTATTTATAGACTTCGATTGCAACGGTCATAAATGCTTCAAAGGAAAATAAATCCCGTTTGAATCACTGTCAAATTTGTACGCCGTAAACACTGCTCCATTACAAGGTAAAATTGCTCATTGACAGAGCCAATTTGTCTTCTTTCCATTTCTGTGCAAGCAAAGAAAAATGGCCTCTGTACATTGTACTATTTACCCAAAATAGTACCTACCTTGTCTCCTTAATTCCAGGCAATTGTACGATCCTGATGATCTTTTCCATTTTGAGTATACGATCGTATTTGAATCAATTTAAACTTGCGCCTGAAATTCCTATGATAACCAGATCCAATTTTCTTCGTCGTGGCTTCAAAAGTTGCGACTGGAAAATACTTCCAAGTATGCATCGACTGGTTTTCCAGCGCCTGATTCTTTATATAACCCAACGACTGGTTTCTAGAGCGATGTCAAAAACGCTGTCGTATCAAATTATTCAAGCGACATCGTTTTTTCATCGCTATCCTCAAATACCCTCGACTGGTTAAGAAACTCACTGTATCTCTCGACTGGATACTCAATATCTGAATCAATTTTTCTGCGACTAAATACCCAATACCACTGAAGCTTGCGTCTGGATACCAAGATCCTGTCTTGCGACTGGTTTTGAAACTTGCGTCTAGATCCTGTTATCACCATTTTCAACGACTGATTATCCAAGTGTAACTTATCCTATTTTGTTATCACCAAAACTATAAATTTTATCCTAACAATTTCCCCCTTTTTGGTGATGACAAAACTTAGCAAACGAAAAAAAAAATAAATTTTCAAAGTAGATTGCACAACGACTGCTGAAGACAAATTTTCATTAACTGAGAGAAAGGTACAAAAGATTTGTACAAGAAACTAATGTCCTCTTCTCCTTAGTCTTCTTAGGCTCTTTTCCCTTTCTCTTTCCCGTCTATCTGCCTGTCTATCTGCCTCTCGAACTATTTCCGCAGCCTCTTCCACACTGAGACCACGACCAAGACCTGAACTGCTTACTCCTTGGTTAATCGGAGTAGAAAGAGGGCGGCTGCTACTTCCTTCCCCCTTTTTGGCATCACCGCCTCTTATGTAATCGACGATGTCACCAATTTGGGTGGAAAGGCTTAGAATATCCGCTGCTATTCTGGTTTGAAATTCTAATTGTTCATTCCAGATAGCAGCAATTTGCCCGTCTAATAAAAGAATTTTCACATCAAGCGCATTGAGCTTGTTCCTGACATCCAACGAATCTGTACCAGCTTTAATATCATGGGCCATAACAGATTTCTTCAATTCATTTAAACGAAGCAACTGAATATCATCTTGAGTTTGGCCTTCTTGTCTCGCACTCTCTATAAGACGTCGTAAGTAGTCATTTTGGTGACCCAGAGAGGTTTGAAGACTTCGCTCAGTGCTATGGAGTCGAGATAAAATTTCATTATTAGCATCATCCATACGTTGACAGAGAGAAGCTTGTAGAGCATCCAGAACAGAGGGGAGATTAACAGTAGCATTGGGAAGAGAAGTCTGAGCATCTGCAGCGCTATCCAGGTGAATATCAGCGAAATCAAAATGCACTGGAGAACCAGAAGAAGAGCTTGTAGAATCTTGAATTTGAAACGGATGCGGAGGGGATTCTGGACTTTCAACAAAATAGAGGTTCTCCTCCTGTGCAGTAGGAGAGACAACTGGTCCTAGAGCAAAAGAAGCATCAGGCGGAGAAGGAGAACAATACACTGTAGAACCATCGGATGAATCTGAATCAATCTCTGGAATACTCTGTACACGAGAACTACTGAAAAATTCAACAAAAGTATCGGTATGTACACCCTGCTCAAAATCATCGAGAAGATAGTCTGGGATCCTTTCAACTCCTAAATTATATACAACAATATCTTTGCAGACAGATCGCAAACAACCAAACATGTGGTACCGCACAATATCTGTACAAACTCGTGCCCAACCCCAAGTTTTGACCAAAGACGGGGCGGTTCCCCAATATTGGAATGGTTCAATCACACATCCATGTGGAACAAAATCTTCCTCAACCACACTCTCTGGCACTTGTCTTTTATTAACAAACAATGACAGTTTGCAGCTACTCCTCAAAAACTCAGGACCTTGAACAAGTGTCCACAAACCATCGATTTGCACCATTGGTCACACCCAGCATTTTGATTTTGCCTGAGAGAAGAACTGGGCAAGTACAGCACCACTACCTATAGATGTATCAAGATATGTCGAAGAGCACGGTTGCTCTATAGGTAGGCCATTTTCTCTCTGCTGTGTAACAAGAACTCCAAGAGATTTCGAGTGGGCAACAGATAAAAGATCAATTATTTGAGATGCGGTTGCTGTCCACGGCTGCCCAGGAACAAGATATTTCTGATGTGATTCCAAAAATTTCCTAAGCAGCATCTCCCGATATTTTGCCAAAATGTATAACCTTCTCTTGACCGCAGTCTCGAGAGAATCAGTGCCAGCCCATTCCAACATCAACTTTTCTTTTTCTTTCAAAATCTTCAAACTCTCAGAATCAGGTAACTTATTTAAGGAGAAAGAATGAATGAATTCCACAACATCTACCATCACCTGGTCTCGGAGTCTGACTAAAAACTCTACATCTCCACAAATTAGCTCAACTGTTTCCCGTGCAGGATTCCCTTTTACTGGTTCATCTTCAACTAGGGGTTCCTTCCCTTTGTCATGTACGGAGATCCTGGGAAGGCTGGCGTAGTAAATATCTCGTTCTTGTACTTCTTGGATATTTATGGACCCGCCCAGCCTGATTTTTGTGATCTTCGCTGCAGTTACGGAAGGCAGCATCGTGTCCTCAGAAATTTGAATCAAGAGATCATCTAGTGACATGAGATCCTCAGGATGATTCTTGTTGCTGCTAGCTTCCTCACCAGTCTTAGCAACATCAAAATCGATTTGCTCCTCGGAATCTTGCTTCTCTTTCTCCGTAGACGCAAATTCCTCATCGAAGGCCCTATCAAACCAAGTTTCAATATTATCATCTTTTGTTGCAGAAGCTGTGTCCAGTTGAATCAAGATTTGTTCAATTATATCATCTGGATCAGCAGCTGGTGTATCCTCACTAACCGGTACATCAGTACTTGTTCCCTGTACACCAGTCGCACGCTCTTCGACTGGTGGTTCAGCAGTAGAGCAATCATCAACTTGATTTTCAACTGATATTCTTTTGGCGGTGACTGGTTTGCCTTTGGTGGTCCTTTTCTTTTTCACGACTTGGCCCACCCCAGCATCGCCAGTCGCTTGTCTCTTCTTTGGCACCGTCTTCTTCACCGATCCTCTCATTAATGGAAACATATCTCCGCACTGTCTTCTCATTTAAAACTCTGGGAACGGGAAATGCTTTCGATTCACCCAGCTCCAATCCTGGTACATTTCTCAAGAGAACACAGATCTGAATTGCGTAACCCTTCGCCTGTCGCGAACCAGGGGTTACCATCTCCTTGAAAACACCAAATAGAAGCCTGCTCCAGTTGATTTTTACGTCAAAAGTGATCGCCGTCATCAGCAAAAATCGATCACGAGTCACAGAATCAAAGGACCCAGCCTTGACATAGATTGTTTTTTCCAGGATATCATGCAACAGACGGTATTGAAATTTCATGGCCTTCTTCAGACAAGACATACTTACTTGTTCTTTGGAGTCAGAAAATAGACTGCGAGCAACAAAAACAAAATTCTTCGGAACATCCGTTAAGTCAATCAGACCCTCGGTGGGCAACTCAAAAGCCGCTGCAAACATTTCCTGAGAAATTTCATTCCGTACCACCTATGGTGCTGACCACCATACCATCCTCTCTGACTGAGCTATTTGCGAAGAACTCTGTTAAAGCAGCTTCGTAGAACACAGCGGGGCAACCCAAAAATTCCTTGAGCCCCGTTGTGATGAGAGTTTCGAACATCTGTACCATACCGGCGTCGTCAAGGACAAACACAGATTCGAAGTCGATATGGTGACTGTTGCTAATAAGGGAGGATGCCATTTCCGATGAATATGAGATAAGAGATTGCCTGAAAGGAAATGATTTGCGAAGAGCTGCGCAGAGAAAACACGAGAGTACAAGAAAATAGATTTGCATGTAAGGGACAATAAACAGTGTACCGCATATACATATATGGAATACGAAAGGATTAAAGATTGGGAACGGTGTAGATGTGACTGTTGGAATGATGACAAAAACAAGTGTCAGTCATCGAGCGACGCGTATTATTTTTGGAAAAGATTTTCAAAATATTTTAACCGTACTCAGTAAAAGATTTTGCAATATATTTTAATCGAATAGAATATTTTCAAAGAATATTTGCAACATAAATATTTTAATCGTAGAAACGCGCGCCAAAAATATTAAGTCACAACTGCTGCGTCTGGTTTAATAACCTTGCAGCTGGAATTTTAATATATCGCCAGGTGGGCAAAATCTGGTCACAAATAAGTATCAACTGTATATATGCAACGTTGGGGTGTCCAGACGCAACATATTCAGTCGACGTCACACTTAAAAATCCAGACTTTGGTTCCCCCTGCGACTGGTACATACCTGCGACTGGTACCTTGCGACTGGTATACCAGACGACTGGTATTCTCCAACGCAAGTTGAATACCACGACTGGTAGTCTACTGTTCCCCCTGAACAAGAGAATTGCAACTGAGGTAGACAACGGCTTTCAATATGCAAATTTGTTAGCACACAGACAAATCAAAGCAACTCAATAAGACCTAATATGTTTTTAAAATAAGAGAACTTAGCGTCTGCTAGAGGCTTTGTGAAGATGCCAGCAACTTGTTGCTCCGTCGACACATATTCCAACTGGACGTCCTTCTTTAGAACGTGATCCCTTATAAAGTGATGCCTGATATCAATGTGCTTGGTCCGTGAATACAGCACAGGATTCTGAGTGATTGCTATTGCACTGGTGTTGTCACAGAAAATAAGAGCTTCGGAAGCATCAATGCCATAGTCCTTCAATTGGTGTTGAATCCAGAGTATTTGAGCGCAACAGCTTCCAGCAGCAAGATACTCTGCTTCAGCTGTTGACATGGCAATTGATATTTGCTTCTTACTGAACCAGGAGATTAGTCGATCTCCTAAGAATTGACATGTACCACTTGTGCTCTTGTGATCAATACTGCAACATGCGTAATCTGCATCACTGTACCCAATTAGTTGAAAGCCGGAGTCTTTGGGATACCAAAGACCCACGTTAGAAGTACCCTTCAAATATTTCAATATTCGCTTTACAGCAATGTAATGCGATTGCTTTGGCTCTGCTTGGAATCTAGCACACATACAGATAGCAAACATGATGTCTGGTCTGCTAGCAGTCAAATATAGCAAAGAGCCTATAATACCGCGATAAAGAGATACCTATATGGCAGTTCCAGCTTCATCTTTGTCGAGTTTGATTGTGGAGCTCATGGGAGTCGCTGCTGCTGAACTATTTTCCATTCCAAATTTCTTCAACGGTTCTTTTGTGTATTTAGCCTGGTTGATGAATATTCCATTCTCCAACTGGCGCACTTGTAAGCCTAAGAAGAATGTCAGCTCCCCCATCATGCTCATCTCA